>CALYLW010001211.1:77916-107916 GCA_944989445.1 Ampullaceana balthica | reverse complement strand
TGTCTACTCAGCCATGCCACTCACAAGGTGCCCTGGGGTCCCCTAGGTGTCTTTGCGTGGCATTCCTCACCATGGGTCACTCTTGCTCAGCCAAGACTTGTTCTTGTAAACTGCCATTGGCGTGTTACCATCATCCGTCTCACAGAAATGGTCTCTGAGCCACAATTTCACTCCCGATCGAGTCATTGTGCTGAGGATTCGTGGCTGCATGAGCTGCACTTGTTTTGCTAACAGCCCTGTCTTGTTGTGGCACTCCTGCCTTCCATGTGATGTACTGTAGGCTGTAGGACAACTCCACCTCAACGTGCCATTACCGACTACTTCTAGAAGGCCATTTTAAGCCATTTACAGCGTTCGTCCCCGTAAAGCAACGACTCAAAGACTCTAGCCAGAATCTCGATGCGGTGAAGATTACGAAGTTCGTTCTCTTTGCTAAGTGTCGGCGCATTTCTTTCAGAGTCCCGGGGATGACCTCGATCCTGCAGGCCGATACTCCAAGACATGGGCCTTCACGTTGTCTGGTCCATCCACTGAATATTCAATTATTGCGCCGTATAACTTCTTCCATCCGTGAAACAGCTGCGATAGTTCTAATAAAATACAAAATACACAAAAAAATTGTCCAATGAAAACAATAAATTTGAGCTTTATTTTTAGACTGACACTACAGTAAACGTTTCGGCTAATGCCTTCATCGGTACAACATAAAATAAATTCTTACAATACTTACATAAGTAATAATAACATTCTTAAAACATATTGTATTTTAAAATAGTTATGTTAAATAAAAAGAAAGGAAAAACAAAAACAAACATGGACACAGGATATATGAAAAAGGGGAAGTATCCAAAGTTACAGTAAAAACCACAACGGGAACAAGATTCTACAGTTAAGTAAAATTATGAATTTGGTTAATTCCACGTGGAGCCAACGTACCAAATCTTTTTATGAGTCTATTTTCCATATGGATTCTATCATGGGTATTGCTTGCATATAAAATACCAGTTACTGCAATATCTGATATGCCGTTATGGTCAACACTGTTAAAATGTTTAGACACAGGACATTGAGCCTGTTTATTTATATTATACAGGTATTCTCTACAACGATCTCCAAGACGACGACCAGTCTCACCAACGTAAATTTTATTACACCTCTTGCAAAGAATATGATAGTTCTCATGCAGTACAACTTCGTCCTAAAGCTCAACTGGACTATTTTTGCTCATCGCAACATTTGCCAGTGACAAGCATATATCTGGCAATGGGTAGTACTCTTTTGGCCCTCTCGCTGTGACTATGACCATGCACGTTTTCCCTGCTTTTGGGCATGAACACTGAATCTTCAAGCTCATTGACATTATCCATGAAGGATGATGGCTTCATTCTGGACATTTTTACCCATCGTCTTGAAGTTGGAAGCAGGCATCTTTCAGTTGCATATTACGGTAGCGGCTCACCGTATTCACGAGTGCTTTCTAACGCCGTACTGTTGGTGGCTTCACGCCTGTCAAGATTTCTACTGCAGCGTTAGGTGTGGTACGTAATGCCCCATTTGCAAGTCGTAGAGCTTAATTCAGCACTCTGCCCAGGGCCTCGAGCGCTGATCTGCTCGTAACTGTCTGGACTGGAGACTGTAGTCCAATACTCCTCTTACACTGCTATGGTAGAGAGTCTTTTAGTATTTCTGCGTCAGCGCCCGAATTTGTGCATGCCCATTTTTTTTTATCTTCAAGGTTAGTTTTAGCGCATACTTTACGTACATAGCTGTGTACAGCTGGATTGTCTGGTGCAGTCTCACTCCTAAGGAACCAATATTGATTCCTTATACGGATGGCACTAAGCTCAGCTACGCGACTTATTACCGATAATTAAATATCTAAAATCAGCGAACTCCTTAGTCAAAACTGTCAAATTAAAGCATTAGATCGTTTCGTATAGTAGATAACTTAATCTCTTCTATTTGGTCTTAGATCTCTTGCTCTATTCCAATATTTTCTCACATTATTCTAGTTCATCCATTCCCCCACCATTGCGCATGCAATATTCTGTTCCTTCGTTGCCCCTCACCAGCGGACAGCACAATTTTGTAAAAACCCAGGGAAAACGGTTGCTATAATACGAGGAATTAGCTACGTCTACTCCCGTGACCGAGTTTCACATATTCCACGCCCTCTTCTTACACTCACACTCTGTGACATGCTCTCTGCGTCTTATTTGACACTCCAGCCCTCGCTCTCCCAACAAACAGATACTTCACGGGTGATAGGATTATCCGGAGAAAAAAGGTAACCAAAAAAATAATTTTTTTTTAGCAGTTTAGCTGAACTCGATGACGTGATTGTTTTTACACTTTAGTACAGTTGATGCTGATTTCTGGAATTCTCAAACCCAGTTTACTTGTTTTTCGACTCACACTGTCGAAAGCGCGAGCATGCGTGCACCGACCGCTCTGTATTTGGATTGCCACGCTTTTTTCTGCGCTGTCACATGTGGGGCATGTCTGCTGTTTCACGCTGTCACATGTTGGGCATGTCTGCTGTTTCACGCTGTCATATTTTTGGCATGTCTATTGTTTCATACTGTCACATGGGCATGCCTGCTGTTTCATACTGTTACATGGTGGGCATGTCTGCTGTGTCACGCTGTCACATGTTGGGCGTGTCTGCTGCTTCAATATAAAAGTAACTACTTACGTAACTTGCCTGATCTAATGAATATCACCATCCAAGTGTCCATAAGATTTAAAAAAATACACAATCACAATGTCACGGTTCTCAAGAATTGTTAATATCAAACACTGCTAATAATTCCAAAATGTCTGATCTTCGATGTCTGGTCAGCAACCCATTAAGTACGTTTACAGTCCTGCACAATGAATTGTTCTCTGCGTGGTACGATGTTCTGGTTGTCGTTGTCGATCTTTTAGCAGATACCAGATCTGAAGGCGAGTACACAGTTCACGGCTCACTGCATGATGATAGTCCAGTTGATGGACAAGAATGGGCCCCGACAGCACAGGCCTACGTTGTGATGAACAACATGAAAAGCAAATCGACAGCACACTGGACGTGAACAGCACAGGCCCACGTCGCGATGATCAACGGGAACAGCAAACCGACAGCACACGGGATGTGACAGCACAGGCCTAAGTTGTGATGATCAACGGGAACAGCAACCCGACAGCACACGGGATGTGAATAGGAAAGGCCTACGTTGTGATGAGCAACGTGAACAGCAAATTGACAGCCCACTGGACGTGAACAGCACAGGACCACGTCGTGATGATCAACGGAACAGCAACCCGACAGCACACTGGATGTGAACAGCACGCTGGTCACCGAGCATGGTAGAGCACATTATACAACAACATTTTTTTGAAATAAGAGACCATCATACACACCTCACTCATCAAAACGTGTTGTCTCTTAATACACGGACTTGCTTTGAATCGAGTCCCTCTGTCCTGGATGTGTGATGTTGACTCTGAACTTGAGTTCCTTGTTACCTCGGTCAACAATTTATCCCGAACGTAGCCCCCAATGTTACGTCGTTGTCTGGGTACTTGTAAGGACAGGCTACAACTCAAAGTAACTCCAACACCAGCATAACATACATAAGTTTTATTAACGTCCAACAAGGTCCTTCCGCACGCAACAACAGCAAATCTCTAACTGACTATAGACTCTCAACCGTCCCTACGTCACGTTCACTATCACGCGTCACATCTTCTCATGCTACGTCATGGTGTTCCATACCTTGCGCACTATTCCACACTGCACCACAGACTCGTACAAACACATACACATCGGGAAAACCCCATTAGCTATAATATTTCCTTGACAATTTGCATGATGTGAAGCTGTAATTCCGACCAGTCCTTACAGGATGGGTATGTTAACAGCTGGTCTCTGACTGAGATCACACAGGGAATATAGTGCCACAGCTCAATTGATAGGTTAGATCCCGTACATGTGAGACAAATAAAAAGGCTATCAATAATCCACGACAAAATGTTTTGTTGTTTGTTGTATTTTGTCAGTGAGTGAGCGAGTGGGTTATTTAGTAAGTGAGTGAGTAAGAGAGTCAGTGAGTGGGGGAGTGAGTGAGTGATTGAGTGAGTGAGTGAGTGACTAAGTGATTTAGTGTGTGAGTGAGTGAGTTAGTTAGTTAGTGAGTGAGTGAGTGAGTGATTGAGTGAGTGAGTGATTGAGTGATTGAATGAGTGATTGAGTGAATGATTGAGTGATTGAGTGAGTGAGTTAGTGAGTGAGTGAGTGAGAGAGTGATTGAGTGAGTGATTGAGTGAGTGATTGAGTGAGTGAGTGATTGAGTGAGTGAGTGAGTGATTGATTGAGTGAGTGAGTGATTGAGTGAGTGAGTGAGTGAGTGAGTGATTGAGTGCATGATTGAGTGAGTGATTAAGTGAGTTAGTGAGTGAGTGAGTGATTGAGTGAGTGATTGAGTGAGTGACTGAGTGAGTGAGTGATTGAGTGAGTGAGTGATTGAGTGAGTGAGTGATTGAGTGAGTGAGTGATTGAGTGAGTGAGTGATTGAGTGAGTGAGTGATTGAGTGAGTATGTGAGTGAGTGATTGAGTGAGTGATTGAGTGATTGAGTGAGTGAGTGATTGAGTGAGTGAGTGATTGAGTGAGTGAGTGAGTGAGTGAGTGAGTGATTGAGTGAGTGAGTGAGTGATTGAGTGAGTGAGTGATTGAGTGAGTGATTGAGTGAGTGAGTGAGTGAGTGAGTGAGTGAGTGAGTGAGTGAGTGAGTGAGTGAGTGAGTGATTGAGTGAGTGAGTGAGTGAGTGAGTGATTGAGTGAGTGAGTGAGTGAGTGAGTGGTGAGTGAGTGAGTGAGTGAGTGATTGAGTGAGTGAGTGAGTGATTGAGTGAGTGAGTGATTGAGTGAGTGAGTGATTGAGTGAGTGATTGATTGAGTGAGTGAGTGATTGAGTGAGTGAGTGAGTGAGTGAGTGATTGAGTGAGTGAGTGATTGAGTGATTGAGTGAGTGATTGAGTGAGTGAGTGAGTGAGTGATTGAGTGAGTGAGTGAGTGAGTGAGTGAGTGATTGAGTGAGTGATTATTGAGTGAGTGATTGAGTGAGTGATTATTGAGTGAGTGAGTGAGTGAGTGATTGAGTGAGTGAGTTAGTGAGTGATTGAGTGAGTGAGTGATTGAACGAGTGATTGAGTGAGTGAGTGATTGAACGAGTGATTGAGTGAGTGAGTGATTGAGTGAGTGAGTGATTGAGTTAGTGAGTGAGAGAGTGAGTGCGTGAGTGAGTGAGTGAGAGAGTGATTGAATGAGTGAGTGAGTGATTGAGTGAGTGATTGAGTGAGTGAGTGAGTGAGTGAGTGAGTGAGAGAGTGATTGAGTGAGTGATTGAGTGAGTGATTGAGTGAGTGATGAGTGAGTGAGTGATTGAGTGAGTGAGTGAGTGAGTGAGTGAGTAATTGAGTGAGTGAGTGAGTGATTGAGTGAGTGATTAAGTGAGTGAGTGAGTGAGTGAGTGAGTGAGTGAGTGAGTGAGTGAGTGAGTGAGTGAGTGAGTGAGTGAGTGAGTGAGTGAGTGAGTGATGTGAGTGAGTGAGTGAGTGAGTGAGTGAGTGATGTGAGTGAGTGAGTGAGTGAGTGAGTGAGTGAGTGAGTGAGTGAGTGAGTGAGTGAGTGAGTGAGTGAGTGAGTGATGAGTGAGTGAGTGAGTGAGAGTGAGTGAGTGAGTGAGTGAGTGAGTGAGTGAGTGAGTGAGTGAGTGAGTGAGTGAGTGAGTGAGTGAGTGAGTGAGTGAGTGAGTGAGTGAGTGAGTGAGTGAGTGAGTGAGTGAATTCTTTTGTAGCCTGAACTTTAATTAGAAATCGAATTAAAATATATTTTAGGATGAGCCATGGCAAGAGTCCGGAAACAATCTAAAGGGAAAAAGACCCATGTCTAAGTTGGTTATGAGTATTAAGGTAAAAACAAAAGACAGTGTATTTGAAACCCCATATTTTTGTAGAGTAAAAAATTTGGAATCAAAGTAACTCTTACATTATATTTAAGGTTTACATTAAGCTGAAGACCTGTATTACGCATACAATTGAAAAATAGCTCAATATCTATATTTCCTAAACGGCTGGAAGCTATTCAGGTACTGACAGTTTCTTCTGTACCGGCAATGCATATCTTCTTGACGGTTTACTTCCTACCACGCCTATTCTCATACCGTACCAGGCTCCGGTTCTCTGGTACGTATTATCTAATGGTTCAAATGTACAGCCAGGAATTTTGTTGTGTGGTGCTGAAGTCAGGCGTGAAAGTAGAAAAACACTGAACCATTAGACGAGTGAGTGGATTGGTACGTGGCCGAGAGAAGGTGAAATCTCGTACAACACTCTGAGGGGTTTTGTTGACAAAAAGAATGCACGAGATGTCAGGAGAGAAGTGAGTTTGGCAGTGGATGGTGGTGTATGGGGGAGTAGAGGTGGCGAGAAAGGAGTGTGAAGGCATGGCAGTAGTGATTGAAAAGAGTTTAGGAGAGTTGAGGTTGGGGAGAAGACTGATGCAGTGAGTTGTGTTGAGGTAAATCAACAAGCTAGCCAGCCCACTAAGCAACCAACCAACCAGATAACTAACCAAAAAGCCCATCAACCAACCCGCAAAGCAAACCGCAAACCTACCAACCAACGAAATTACAACCAGCCTATTTACCAACCAACCTACCAAACAACCTACCCAACCAACTTACCACCAGACAACCCAACCAACTTACCAACCACACAACCCAAACAATCCACCAACTCTTTTTGGAATAGTAAGATTGAGGCCCCCCCCCCACCAAAAGTTATTTAAAAAAAACAACAACAACCTGTGCATCCATGATTTCCATATCTTAATATCCACTTCCAAACTTGATGTCAGCTTACAAATCAACCCTGTCACCTTTCAACCCTGTCACCTTTCAACCCTGTCACCTTTCAACCATGTCAACTTTCAACCCTGTCACATTTCAACTTTATCACCTTTCAACCCTGTCACCTTTCAACCCTGCTACCTTTCAACCCCTGTCACCTTTCAACCCTGTCACCTTTCAACCCTGTCACCTTTCAACTGTGTCACCTTTCAACCCTGTCACCTTTCAACCATGTCAGTTTTCAACCATGTCAAATTTCAACCATGTCACCTTTCAATCCTGTCACCTTTCAACCCTGTCACCTTTCAACCATGTCACCTTTCAACCTTGTCCCCTTTCAACCCTGTCACCTTTCAACCCTGTCACCTTTCAACCTTGACACCTTTCAACCCTGTCACCTTTCAACCATGTCACCTTTCAACACGGTCACCTTTCAACCTTGTCACCTTTCAACCCTGTCACCTTTCAACCCTGTCACTTTCAACCCTGTCACTTTCAACCCTGTCACCTTTCAACCCTGTCACCTTTCAACCCCCTCTCACACCCACAACTTCTTCATGTGACAATTCTTTATCGGAACGTTTATAAAATTTGTGACAAATTTATTGAAGTCCTGTTGTATCTTAATCTTTCTATATTGTATTAATGGAATCGTTGATAACTGCGACCACCCTGGCTGATTAGCTATACAACTAAGAATTGTCTCCCCCCCCCCACCCCGCCCCAGCCCCTCCCCCCCATCCCCATTTTCTGAAGAGTGTGTTTGCAAATAGACATTAAAAGCAAAGCCTTTTTTCCAAAGTAATACCTATGCAAGTTTTCTTTGTATTATCTTGTAAAACTAAAGTGTCCCTCTGACCTTCAGATACCCTGGCCACACTCTCACCTCTCTCGATATCTCTAACACTGGACGACAGGACTACAACACCTTCTCGTGGCCTAGGGTAGCAGACCAAGCATCTGGACCACATCCGGGATTTCAGGTGCATGCTGGGATGAAAGAAAACCCCTCGAACCATCCGCTGTAATCCACTCGGGCGACGCTCACAATAGATGTGTATCTTATGGGAGAGAGAAAAGCGTGTGTCTGTTGGTTCTGTCCACAACGGAACCATGGAAGGATGCCACTAAAGACGATGGGAAATGTAGAATCAAATAAATCCTCAAAGGAATTTAAT
Source organism: Ampullaceana balthica (assembly GCA_944989445.1). Taxonomy (NCBI): domain Eukaryota; kingdom Metazoa; phylum Mollusca; class Gastropoda; family Lymnaeidae; genus Ampullaceana; species Ampullaceana balthica. The sequence continues at coordinate 99,846 of CALYLW010001211.1, read as the reverse complement.
TTGTTATTAAATGTATCACGCTCTTCGATTTGCGGTGCAAACAGGCCGCTCTGTGAAGGTGACCGGTAACAAAAGGTGGGACATGATGGGTAACAATTGGTGTCAATGGCTGTAACCAGATGTGATACCTGTGTGGCGGGCGCGGGGTTAAACGCTCGTTTTTCTTCTTACATTCACACCCAGAAGGTGCTCCAATTCAATTTGATATTAACATGTTAATGAGATTTTTATACTGACTGATTGTCTGAATAACGAGAGAATTCTCACACTTGCTCTGGCGGAGGGTAAGATCTCAGATCATCTTTCTTTTATCGCGAGATTTGAACCCTGCAAAATGTTGGAGATTCCATTCTAAAAAAATATAGATTTTTTTATCTTCAATTCAAGTCTTAATTTTTTTTTAAAGCTGTATAACCAACGTATCTAAAAGAGAAATACATAAATCATTTGAAAAAAAAAGAAGAAAGGAGGGGAAAATGAATGTGGAAAACACATAAGAAATGCCCGTTTGTAAACATTTACTTTATCCCTTAACGAAGGTGAAAAAAATTTAGATTATAGAAGTTTTATAAAACTATTAGCCTTGAACATGAAATGTTGATATTTTTCTTCTTCTTTTTATTTAGGTCCCACCATCAATATTCTGATCATTATTGTTCCTGTTTCATTTTTACTAGTCTTATTATCCCTTATATTAACTTGCTTTGTAAGTTTAACCGGACTATCCCTAATCGGACTATTTTTAATATCCCAATGTTTAACCCTTTCCCGTTATCCAATCATTCTGAAAATTTGCACACGTGTTCATCTTCGGTTTAAACCAAGTTTAAACTGAGCACCCTAGTCTTATAGTCATGGCGAACAACGAGATAATCGATTTCACCTACGATTTAACGTTCCTGTCTCATTTTAAACTTTTACATTTTCATAAATTTGGAACTAAAGGTCTCTTCTGACTGTAAATTTCACATTTTAAATTTATTTTCTACGTTTTAGTGCATTTCTAATATAAGACTAGTTTTTAAAAAGTTTTTTTTTATATATCTGTTATTGTCCAACAAATGTCAGGTAACCCATCAGAACAATCCAATAAATCATCTTTTAACATACACGTAGTTATAGCAGACGCTATCGTAGTTATAGCAGACGCTATCGTAGTTAAAGCAGACGCTATCGTAGTTATAGCAGACGCTATCGTAGTTATAGCAGACGCTATCTCAACTCGTGGATCAAATGTTGACTTTCGAAGTCAACATAACCAAATGACATGTCATCCATGAATGACTTTAGAAGTAATTCACTGCACTTTAAAACAAAAAAATCACAATTAATTAAAGATTTTTCTCGGACCAAATCATCAATGACCTTCGACCCTTCTCCCCCAACACCCACATGACAAAACTGTTTCTGGCCAATGATCCCACCCCCTCACCCCCGTTGCACCCATGTCTAAATAATTCAATTTCGGGACGTTGCCTCTGCTCCCCCCCCTTTTTTTTCCACCCCATCCCCATTACTCTAACAGCATCCCTCATTTCCATAAATTTTCACTGAAGCAAAACTAAAGGGAGAACATTGCTACCCCCACCACCATGAAAAAAAGTGCACGGCAAAAATTGGAGGCTGGAGGTACTACTAAGTGTACAGCCATCCAACCAATCCGATATGCCCTATTGGCGCATCGTGGGCCAATCTGCATTTTAAGAGGACCGTACTCAGACTTGTGTATGCACTCTAAAGAAAAGAGATAATTAGTTTTCTTGGTCAACTAGTTTAAAAGAAAACGGATTCTGTGAGTGTGAGCAGATGACAATGAATCCTTAACAGGTGGACAGTCCGGTGGACAGTCAGCTTTGACAAGGTTCACGATGTCTTGGAGTTCAGTTCAGTTGTCAGCTGGTTGTTTGTCAACACGACATTGTTCACCACAGCAGGGCCGAGCCGGGCGTCAATTTGAAGAGTGCATTAAATTTGTCTTCAAAAAGAAAATTTCTATACGGGGAATAAAAGGATCAAATCTCAAGTATTTCACGAAGACAATGGATACAAGGAACGCGTATTTACATGTCTGATTGCGACTGTTTATTGTCGGTATATCGTTGGGCGACTTCGCCAGGCTTCCCCCCAGGCAACCTCTTGGTACAGCCCAACACCCCCTTTTTCCTGTAGGTACAGCCCAGACATCCCATTTTTCTAGGTACAACCAACGCACCCCCCTCCCATTTGTTAGGTACAGCGCTGTAACAGATCTGGTGTATAAAATATTGTAGAATTATTAATCACATATCAGGTGTTAGATTCCCTTTCCCTAAATAAGAACCACATTCCCGGAGACAGAGCCAGATTCCCGGCGTCAGAACCACATTTCCGGAGTCAAAACCACATCCCCAGTGTCAGAAACACATTCCCTGAGTCAGAGTCACATTCCCGGAGTCAGCCTTGAAAATTCTATGAGATCACTCACTTTCCTGTTCAACATCAAATGCATTAGAGAAATTCAGGGCATCTCGTTAAAGTAAAGACACGATCTATCCTTGAGTCCTTCCCATTGGATCTGACCACCAGACCCGTGCTTTAAGTACGACTATTTGCCTATCATTTACGTTTATCCAGTGTACTTACTCATGCACGAACCTTATCTCATGATAGATTCAACTTAATATTTAAGCAGAAGCACATTCTATTTTCCACGCCCACTAAAAAAATAAATAACGTACTCTTAACATTAACAACATTTTTTTTTCCATAATATAGCCACACACTCACTCTCTTTACTTCTCACATTTTTTTTCTATTATTTTTTTAGCAAGTGCATAGTGGCGTAATTAGGCTCAAAATAACGCCCGAGAGTAGGAGCGCTCTGCCCCACATTACCTCTACGCCACTGCCGTAGCACCGTGGTATTTTGTTGAGATCAGGATTAGACACGTTGTTTCAGCTAAATAAACATACTAAAATTGTCAGGCGTTGTATTCAATTTTGTCGTAAGGAATAGAATACACGTATTTTCGTAGGATTGTTTAATTGTGAATGTAGCGTCGTATTATATTAGTGTAATTAGTAGTGTATGTTTGTGTATGCTGAATTGGATATGCGGAGTATTTATAATTCTGTATGTAACATAATTTAGATTATTGGGATATTACCCTAGGGCAGTGCTTCTCAAACTTTATAGTATTTCGGACCGGCAGGAATTGTTTTCATTGCACCAGAAACCGGTTAACTATTTTCCCGTGTACTGACGTGGTTGCGAAATGTCCTTTCTTGGTAACTTCTGCGGACCGGCATCGGTTGACCCACGGACCGGCATCGGTCCGCGGACCACCACTTTGAGAAGCACTGCCCTAGGGAACCTTCAAGACAGAGTGTATTGCGGTTTTGTGACACATTCTAATAAACCTAATTTTTATTTAACAAAAATAATAATTAAACGTTATATTTTTTTTTAAAAAGAAAGAAAGAAAAAAAAACACACCTTAAGCAGAGTTTAACGCACTCTCTCCATCACATGATGACTAATTCTGACTATAAAGCTGGTAAAACGGGCCCATAACGGTCAGTGCATGCCCCGGCAATGGTCATCCGATTGGTCACTTCGGGTGAGTCGGAAGCCGTCCAGGAGGCGTGTGAATAGGCAGTTTTCTCCGCGGCGTGGCAGTAATCCCTCCAGATTATCATCAGTAATCTCCATATATCCTGCTGGAGGAGCCTGTAGGGGGTGAGGGGGGGGGGTTGGCTGCACACATGTGAAATTCCCGCCCTCGCGTCACTCTCGTTGACCTGCAGCAGAATGTGAGCGACGCGTCGTCAACCAAATGTAAATATAATTATCATCTCTCCTGTTGAATCGTTGGTGTGTTTATTGGATTTTGAAATGAAACAAATTTGAATAAACATAAAAACAAGCTCTGATTCACTTACTTAGACTGTCTACTGTGACCGGTAGACGCAAGAGACATACTTGTCTACCTACCAATCTATTACACGTTTTTCTGTTTTATCTTTTCTATTTTCATAAGTATCCCCATCGTGAAAGTTTATTATAGAATTTTCCTTTGATTTTATTTTGTTTTTCTTTTTTCATTTACGTTTTAACGGTATAAATTGGAGAGGAGATGGGCGCCGCCCAGGTCTACCAAGCCCCGAGAAAGTTCTAATGGAAACATTAGAACCCCCTACGACCACGAGGTTATGGGACACACACACACACACACACACACACACACACACACACACACACACACACACACACACACACACACACACACACACACACACACACACACACAAGAAAATAAAAGAAAAAAAGAAAGGAAAAAAAACACCTTATAAATGATAGTACATGTACTTGGCTCGTTCAGCTAAAGGGGCGCAGTGTATTTGAGAGGCCAAAAGATGTCCGTCGTGGGGTTTGTGTGATGGTTGTGTATGTAGGTGCGTGTGTTTGTGGGGGAGGGGGGCTGGGGTTTGTTAGCGCCTAAAGTCACACAGGACGTACTTAACTCTCTCTTGTTACGGTGACTCAATTACCGCAGATCAAGCGCTGATTAGATCGTCACAGATCAAATGTGACATGTCAATTCTGACAGTGTAACAGATCAAGTGTGGTAAAACAAGATCAATTGTGACATATCAAATGTGACACGTCAATTGTAACAGTGTGACAGATCAAGTGTGATAAAACAAGATCAATTGTGACATATCAAATGTGACACGCCAATTGTGACAGTGTGACAGATCAAGTGTGGTAAAACAAGATCAATTGTAACAGATCAAGTGTGACCGATTACGAGTGACATAGTAAATGTGACAGATAAAATTTGACAATTACACCCATGGGCGTAGGGAAGGGGGGGCAAGGGGGGGCATTTGCCCCCCCTACATTTGAGGAAAAAAAATTCATAAAAATGTCATAAAGTTGTTACAATAAAAATGAACTAAATTTCCTGAAAGTTTATTAAATGGAAGACAGTTTACATTTATCAAACATAAAAAAGAATTATATCTGCAAGTATAACTGATTACATTACTGATTGTTCTAAATATTCCAGTTGTTTAACAATTTCTGTAACATTTTCAGCAAAAATCCGCAAGCTTTTATATTTATTATGTGTCCATCTAGTTTCACATAGCAAAGGAACATTTAGAATAAGTTTTCTTTGCTGATTACTTTCTCGGAAAAACACTATAATTGACTTAATTGTTTCTATTGTGTTTCGTACAACATTCACATTATTTAAATCGTTCACAACAAGATTGAGTTTATGTGAACTGCAATGTACAAATGCTGCTTTTGGGTATTTTTTTCGAATTATTGCTTGGATTCCTCCTTCTTTACCTGCCATTGTAGAACATTCGTAGTATCCTTGACCAACAAGCATTGTCATATTTAATCAAAATTCTAATGAATTAGTAATGATGGTGTTGGTTAAACCTCCAGCTGTTCTATTGACAATTGTAATATATCCCAGGAATTCTTCTGTGACCATCATTTTCCCATTTTGTTCTTAATTTCACAAATCTAACACCAAGTGACATCTGCTCAATGCCTCCCGAAATGTCATTTGTCTCGTCGGCAAGCATAGAAAATGCAACTGAATTATTTGCTTCACGAACAATGTCTTCATGCAAGAGAGACCCACAAATTTCGATTTTAGTGTTTTGCGTAGTTGCCGAGATACGGCCCCGGTCAAAACGGCCCCAAACAAATTATTAACATTTTTTAACAAAAAAATAATAATTTTGTTTGCATTTTAAGCTTTCGTCAATTTTTTCACCCTTAAAAAAGTGGTAAAATTGTAAAATTATTTCTTGTGACGTTATTATATTGTTTCTTGTCAACAAACAACCGTTATTGGCACCATTTCGCGTAAAGGCTATTAAATTCACTTTTGTGGTGTTATTATTATTGTTTATTGTTAGCTAATCCTGACACTGAATAGGTGAGTAAAAATACAAATATATTTGATTGTAAATTTTACTATTTGTCCATCTATTAGTCCAGGGCCGTTTTGTCGGTGCCGTTATGTCGGAGCCCAATTGTCGGGGCCGTTTTGTCCGGGGCGTTTTGTCGATGAACCATACTCAGCACTACAAGAACCAATTAACAAAAGATTACCAAGAACTTCATCTCCAGAGTCAACACGAAACTCTAACAGTTCATACAAATTACCAGAATTTGACTCTGTTTCACGAAGTGCTAAAACATGCATGCAGAAAAATAGGATTGTAGAAATGATGGGACCCAGTTGGTTGCGATTTTCTTGAATTTGTCTTATAAATGATAAGTCCAACTGCTCATCTATAGAAACTGCTTTGGCTTCCAATAAAGCAAATAAAATTGCTTGCATCTTCATGAGAGCCTTTGTGCCATAATGTGCTTTGCAGGTTGCTACGTGCATCTTCGTTGAAATCTTTATATTTTGTACATGGTTTGATGACAAATACCCACTGAACTCATAGAATTACTTTTTGCAGAAACAACACGCAATATTTGCAAAAGGCACCTATTAACATTTGCGAGTATACAAGCCACGGTGAATAGTCTGATAACCATGCATATCTAAAAACTAAAAACTCTGTTTCCCTAACTGTCAGCTCTAAAATCATATTTTTTATCAAGGGTCCAACAATCACGAATCAGCTGCAATTTCAACTTATTTGAAAGGTCGTATGTCCAGACATACCTTCCAATATCCAATTTAGGAAATGAATAAGTGTCAACGACAATCAAATTAGGAACAGTTGTTTCAGTTGTGTCTGGCTGTTTAACGTGTACTGTTGTCGTCAATGCCAATGATAACTCAGATGCTGCAGACGCCCCAAAATCTTCTAATAACGGCATTTCGGAATCCCGCGATAGGTCTACTTTTCGACTTTTTTTTTAGCCTGTAAAAAAATTTCTGATATCCATCCTTGGTAATCCTGCAGTTTGTACACGTATACTATTATTTCACAGCAAAATTCAATTTTCTCGTGAGAACTTAAGTTTTTAATTTATTAAATGCATTAATAAATGTTGTATTTTAGCAATTACAGCACTAATTTGTAAGTCTTATTAATTTCTAAGGCTTTTTTCGACCCTTATTTTATACTGAACTTGAATTTAATTGAAAATTGTACCTGTATGGCATTGTCAGTTAAAATAAAAAAGTGGGGTTTTTTTTGCCCCCCCCCCTGGAAAAATATATGATATCTTTAAGTTTATCCATGACAACTCATAACACAAGATTTGTTGTTTTAGTTACGGGGAATATATATTTTGATAAAACGGACCAGGGAGAAGAGCATCTGTAGCTCATGACATATGGCGGGGGTGTTCCGGAGGATTTGGGACCGTGCAACCAACGACCGCTGAGCCCAATGACCGCTGGTCGAGAGCTGTCCGCTCCCAGGGGAGGTCGTTTTAGCCCGCCCTGTCCCGGCGCCCCAGTGCCTATCTGGTGGCTACTCCTGGTGTCCACTTGATGACCATTTCCCGGGATCGAGTTAACTCGGTTAGACCGATTTTTATGAGCTTCCGGTCAACGAGGCCGATTCAGGTCTAATTTGGCCAGGCTTGCACTGGCCATTCCGTGCACTAATTTAGAACACTGTCTGATTGAATTTGTTAACAATGGTCCAATAAAGTACCCACGTCCCTCCCCCCTCCTCACCTAGTCACCGTTGTCAGAAATAGGAAAGTGGCTATTAAGCTATTCTTCTTGGATCTTGAAAGAAAAAAAAAGGTCAAGACACAATGAGTCAGCAGCGGTGCCTTAAAATAGTAGGTAACAGAAGGATTGCTAGCGAGAAATGCATCCATACATTCTGTCACAGCTATCGTGGGTTTTGAATATTTTAAAATATAAATGAGTTTGAGTTTTATTATTCATCGTAAAATATCGGCTATTGTATAATTTTTGTGTTATTTCTCAATTCAGCTATAATGCTGATGACCTTTATATTTTACCTTTGCTTTCGCCTGTTGGCAACCCTTTCTCCAAATCCATCTTAACTTAAAACAATTCAGGGGTTCTTCAGCTGTTAGGACCCCTGCTACCAGTGACCCAAATTTTTTTTAAGTCATTGAATATAATATATATATTTACTCTCAATTATGTATGACTGACTCACTTTGGACTAACGCTAAGGGACATCACTCTGCTTTTTTTTTAAATTGAAAATATAGACTTAAAAATCATAATCATTTTGGTTTCCAGATTAACATTTACCAAAACAACGCACGAACCTTTGACGTCAGCATTTGTGTTGTAAACAGTGCTGACTGACTCAAAGAGTTATTTTTTGGTGCAGTAATTTGGTGCGCTGCTTTCTAAAATTAGTTAAATAATCGCGTGGTGATTAGCACTGTAAAAAAATATCATATAAATACTTTGTGTACATTTCAGGAATAATTCGTATTTATCATACAAGGATAAGTTACTTGGGCTTTTGGCCAAATATACTTTGTGTACATATCGGGAAGTTAAACATTACGTATTTGTCATACAAGGACAAGTTAGTTGGGCTTTTGAAAAAGGTTGGCGCCGTAGGCGCCCTAAAAAAGTGGGCGCCGCAAGCGCGACGGCGCCGCAGCACAACCTAGTCATATATATATTTACCCTCAATTATGTATGACTGACTCACTTTGGCCTAACGCTAAGGGACAGATGCCGCGCAGCAGTTTTGAGTTACCGCACAGTAAATTTCGATAGGGAAAAAAATAGAATTTCTGCGCCTTTGCCAGAAAATTTAGTAGCGACTTTATTTCTTATTCTACCTGGGACTCAGTCGCAGCTTTTGTTAATATTCTATTAAGAAAACAAGTTAAAATGTCAAGAATGTATCTCCCATCTCTCACACACAGTAAACAGACTTTAACAACATCATTCAACTCATACGTCTAACACACAGTAAACAGACTTTAACAACATCATTCAACTCATTCGTCTAACGCTAATACAGGAAAAATATCAAACACTCCTTTAAATAAATAAAAATAATTGACATTGGTGACTAGTCTTGAAGCAGCGCAGAACAAAGACTTTGATATCACTCACCGACTACTTACAGCAAAGACTTTGATGTAACGAGCAAGACGGGGTGATGTTTTAATTAAAATTAATGTTTAAAAATGATTTACGAACATGCGACGTATATATATATGTTCCATGATGTGTGAAATATGGCATTCTACAGAATGCCTAGGTAATGTATATAATGCCTGATGGTTGCAGGCAAAGTTTGAAATTTGTAAAAACTTTGCATACTTTTCCTAGACATTCCATAGTGTCCTATAGTAACATTGATACAGGGTATAGTATGGTATAAGGCAAAAGGTGTGAGCCTCCCAATCTACTATTATATTTTCTTGACTAAAAAAACGATTCAAGTAACGTTTCCAACTGATTATTGTTTGTAATCAAAACAATGGTATTTGTGTTGGGGGCGACAGTGTAGTGAAGGGAGAGTTTTGAAATAACTCAGTTTGCCTTGGACACCTGGAGCTGGATTTATTTAGACGACACTGAGGTCTGAGATGACGTTCACGGCACTTTGCTTTACAAGCATTGTTGAGAAACGTACAAGAACTGACTGAATACTGTAGAGAGCAGGTACGCTTGTATAATGACCCAGTCAATAAATATTGTTAAAGAAGCTCAGAGACCCACAGTTTCGAACTGTTCTTAGTGTCATTGATGAAGTAGTTAGAGAACTTGCCGAATTAAACAAGCTGTTACAAAGGAAAAATCTAACGACCATCGAAGCATACCAGTTTGTAAAATGAAGGGCCAATAACCTAAGAGGACAGCACATTGGTGAAAATGTTCACTGTTCTGCAGAGGTTGCTAAAATGCTTTCAGGCTGTAAGAATGAAAACATGAGCCCCATCCTCAAATTCATTGAATGTCTGTGTTTGCACTTGGACTCTCATTTTCTTGAAAGCGACTTGATGCTCTGGCCAATATTTCAGATAATTGTATTTGAATTATAACTGCAATAGCTGAAGTTATGGGGTTAACAACAGTATGGCATATTTCATCAGAGTAATTTAGTTTTAATGTCTTTTCTTACCCCATCGATTTGGACACAAATAAACACAGCATTCAATTTAGTAAATTTAGACACAAATTCCCTGTCACCACTCAACAGTTCATACACCTGGGAGGACGACCATTTCAAGGACAGAGGAGCAATACCTGCAATAACATAAATCACGCATTCATTTCCAAATTACCTTCTGGGCATTACATAATTTTTGAGGCCCATATCCTATTAACTCGTGCAGGATTCCGGATTCAACGATTCAACGCTTCCGGATCTGTCATCAACTTTTTCAAAAACGCTCGTAAACACGTTTTCTGACTTTGCTAGAGAGCTGACATTTTCACAGTTGGTTTTGGCTTGTGGGGAGGATAAAGCTATTAAATTTTCAGATCGATCGAATGTACCATAATTAAATTAATGCATTTTTTAAAGTTTATCTCTATATAACATGTGTAATTCAAATTCACGGTTTGGTATTGTTTTTCTTTCACGTGCCAGTTGAGTTGACGCGTTGACGCCACCCATCGATGTCCACACCCCCATTCCGTTCCCTTCCCTCGGTTGTAAAGCCAGGGGATATCACTCAGTGTCAGTCTGTAAATGTTTGTCGCGTTTGAACATAATCAATACTTTTAGTTATATCTCATATATAAGGGATTTATAGTCAAAAACTTTGTTTTTACGGGGTTGTTTTATTTACTTTTATTTTTCCGCCCGACCGACTAAGAACCCAAGAGTCAAGAGACGGCCGTGAAGTTAATATAAGGGATTGAATTAAAAAACCCAGTAAAAACTAAGGACGTTAATATGAACAAAACAACTTTTTTTATAAAGATGAGGACCCAGCTGCAGTGAGGAATGTAGACAATGTAGTCTACATGTAGAATCTCGCACAAACTTAGTTGTCACACAGGAGGACTCAGAACTCTAAGTTTTATTGATATTTATTGTGATCGATTGTGGGATTTAATGTGAGATATAAAATTTGATCAACTAACACAAAAGTTCTGAGCCCCCCTGTGTCATGTGTCACTACTTAGTTTGTGATTGTGACTAAACAATTATTTTTTGCTTTTTCATGCGAGATTCTGTTGCTGGGCCTCATCTTTAAAATAAAATTTTTATTATTTTATTACCGTCTAAATCCTCTAACTTGTTGATTGTTGCCACCTTACATCACATTAACAGTTACGTTATTTTTCTTTCTTATTATTAAACAAAAAGTAAAACTTTTGCCTTTTCTCCGACCAATCAACCCTTGGCCTCGAGTTCTCCCCCTGCCCTGCCTGGCAGCGCTCCTCCCCTCGGCCCTTTTAAGTCATCAATGGGGCGGGAGTTTTTATTTTTTCCCCTCGTCGCCTGCTTTCCCAGCGCGCGCTCGCCACGAGAAATTCGCCTCGTTCCCCGGCCCGCGCTGAATCCCATAGCAAACAGAAAAACATAGTCTCGCCCTCTACAGCGGCTTTTGTGAGTGTGTGGTGGAATTATTAGTTATTATTTTCTAAATGGATTAACCTCCCTTAGGTTATATTTTACGCAAGATGCAAACATCCAAACAACTTTTATGTTGGTTTCTTTAGACACACGAGTGCAACTGTGTTTTTGATTTCACGTGCCGCTGTTGTTCTGGTCGCGTTGTGAAGGAAGTTGTAGGAGGCTACTCTTGTGTCTTTGAAGACGGACGTTGCTAACTATTCGCACTTTGAACGTAGCCGTTCTCAACTAAGACTAAGAGCAGTGCAAGGGAAATAATCCAGGAATTGTGTACCTCAAGAATTGGATGCCCCAACTGCAATCAACTGACGAACGTTAGTTTTACAAGACAAGAAGCCAACTGAAAGAGGTAGGCCTACTCTTAATTATTAACTACAACTGCAACAATGATTTAATATCACTATTAAAATTACTATTACCAAAACTATTTACTGTTAATTTAGTCTAAATTTAGCCTTAGCATTAGACAATTACATGTTATTGCATGGCTATGGCTATGCTAAGCTGCAATGCAAGCAACATGCGTTTCACAGTGAGCCACCAGGCCAGCGTATTATGTTAACCTACAGAGTAGACATGACAATACTATAATAGTTTTGATCACCAACTTTACTGCTAGTAATAATTAATACATAAGTACTGACAGCTCGTAATGACGTGTAATGTAGTGTGTGAGTGTGACACAGTACAAATCACAAATGTAAATGTAGCTTACATACTTACAATACTTACATGGCATAATGTTTGACTCTTCTTCTCCATTATTTAAATATTCTGGATAAAAATGATAGGTATAGGTGTGTCCCACGATAGGGATTTATGTGTCCCATAATGATTGGTTTATCCCATAAAGGGATTGATGTGTCCCATGATAGGGATGGTGTGTCCAATGATAGATAATGTTAGTGTACAATGATAGCGATTGTGTGTCCAATGATAGCGATGGTGTGTCCAATGATAGCGATGGTGTGTCCAATGATAGAGATGGTGTGTCCAATGATAGAGATGGTGTGTCCAATGATAGAGATGGTGTGTCCAATGATAGAGATGGTGTGTCCAATGATAGGATGGTGTGTCCAATGATAGAGATGGTGTGTCCAATGATAGTGATGGTGTGTCCAATGATAGTGATGGTGTGTCCAATGATAGCGATGGTGTGTCCAATGATAGAGATGGTGTGTCCAATGATAGGGATGGTGTGTCCAATGATAGCGATGGTGTGTCCAATGATAGCGATGGTGTGTCCAATGATAGAGATGGTGTGTCCAATGATAGGATGGTGTCAATGATGGTGTGTCCAATGATAGTGATGGTGTGTCCAATGATAGGATGATGTGTCCAATGATAGTGATGGTGTGTCCAATGATAGCGATGGTGTGTCCAATGATAGTGATGGTGTTTCCAATGATGGGGTTTGATGTGTCCAATGATAGTGATGGTGTGTCCAATGATAGCGATGGTGTGTCCAATGATAGCGATGGTGTGTTCAATGATAGAGTTGGTGTGTCCAATGATAGGGATGGTGTGTCCAATGAAAGCGATGGTGTGTACAATGATAGCGATGGTGTGTCCAATGATAGAGATGGTGTGTCCAATGATAGCGATGGTGTGTCCAATGATAGTGATGGTGTTTCCAATGATGGGGTTTGATGTGTCCAATGATAGTGATGGTGTGTCCAATGATGCGATGGTGTGTCCAATGATAGGGATGGTGTGTCCAATGATAGTGATTGCTGTGTTCTAGTTGCACACTTCCTTTCTTGGGTGCTCACATTATGTTGTGTTTGTTTAGTTTCGCACAGAATCAACCGCAGTCCTGGTCTGTTGAACTCAGGGTTGTACTAACCTACAGGGAGGTGGGGGCCCAACTGAGAGGAATTCTACTTTGTCGTCGAGAGTCGGTTGGGAGGATCTTTTTGTTATAAAAAAATGTCTTAGTCTTAGTCTACCCTGGTGGTACTTATAACGAACTCATGTTACTGTAAGTTATTACCAATAACAATAACATACGTAACAATGAAAAGTTATAGAATGTTGGAGACAAACACGTTTAACGAGACCGCATCAAGTTATAGGTATAAAATAAGATTACAATAGACGGTTCAAAGTGATGGGCCCACATACCACATCAACAAATTCAAAGAAAGCATTCTTAAAAAATTTCATCCTGCAATATTCAACTACAACATTTTATAATATAAATATAAGAGTGTCAAATGTAAAATAAATCAATTTATGTTTAATGGATTAATTGGTTGATTGAAAGAGTGGGTTAGTAAAAGAGAACATATTTCTAACAGTTTTCATTTTGGACATTGAATGACGATTTACTTATGGAACGGAACAAAAAGGGCGGGGGGGAGGGCATAATACGGTCAATGTCAAATAACTACATTGGTTTTATATTATTAAATGTCTGTTTAATTCTTTATATAAACATCCAAGTGCCGGCGGTGGGGGGGGGTTGCTGTTGCTGCTGTACTATATACGTCACAGGAGTGTCTCCGTAGGCGTTGAACGAACCCACAAAATAGATCAACTTTTCTGTCGGAAAGATTCAATTATTCATATTTTGAGTGTTTATCTTTCAGCTCTCTGATAATTAAGAGAAACGCCCCCTAAAACCCGCCTCGCCAAACACCACCCCATAGTTTTTAACCAGTGCATAATGACATTATGAGAAGCTCTCTGAGTGGGTCTTTCATGCTCAAATTGTCACGTGAAATCTCTTCCAATCCCCAGGTTTAAAACGCTCAAGCCATTAACTCGGGTACAGCGCCGAGCAGAATTTTTATACTCTCCAAACAAGACCTCAACATGCGTTTTTTCTTCTTCTTAGAATCGCGCGTTTGTTTTTAAAGGATATGTTCGGTTATAATTTGAAATGCTGTTGTTGACGTGTGGTAGCATGAGACCTACGCTTATCCATGGCTTATGTCCAGTCTTGCATTTTTATTAGAGTTTTTGTTTTTCTGGTTTGTTCAGGCAGCCCATTACTGGCATTACACCCCGAACGGCAGGCGGGAAGGAGGATTTGTATTTATTTGTTCTTTCGAGTGGAACAAGTTTTATCTCTATGTTCTCTGAGTGGTGTATAAGACATTATTGTGTTATATTTCCAAGTTACACCAGGTGTAAGAATACAATGACCTTATCTTTAATACTCCCCCCCCCAATATATATATATATATATATATATATATATATATATATATATATATATATATATATATATATATATAATTAATCACCAAGCGTCACCGTTATTCCGCCATCTTTTCCCATCTACTAAAGGGGCTGAACTCAGTGTAAATGGGATTGTCATTGTCTTCTCATGAGTTGTTTACATTTATGGATAAAAAAATATATATTTATAATCACTTTTTTTTTAAAGATGGAGGGATTACGTTAGTTGCCACTCTGCATTGGATGACGTCATAGTCATTTTAAACGAGGTCTTCCGGTCCTGATTGGGATTCAAACCTGTAACTTCCGCCTTCGTTGTCCTCATCTCAGCACATGTGAGCCAAAGATGCGTTACGCGTCAATATACATAGACCTTATAGACTCCCCAGGTCAAGAATGATAATAGCTTTCGCCTATTCCAACCCCCCCCACCCGCCCTTGGTGCTGCTGGGCCAAACGAGCTAATGCACACCACATCAATGCGCACCGTATAGTGATGCACGCTGCGCCGATTTGAAATGCAACCCACTTTAGACTCAGCATCCCGTAATTGTGTTAGGCTAATGTAAAGTGCGTTAAGTTAACACGGCTATTGGCTGAGACCAGGCTTATACCATGGATACACGGAACCTTTATTTAAGAGTTTTAAACATCATTTCCCTTTGTCTACATTCTCAGAGGCGTAGGTAGGATATTTTGCGCTCAGGGACAAACTATAAAATTGCAACCCCCCCCCCTAATTATTGCCCTTGTTCACTTATAATGTATCGATGTAACCTCAATGTCCGATTGCATATATATATCTCTCCATCCCCTTTTTCGCCACGCCTCTGTACCATCTCTGAAGTTAACCTTCAACGATTTTTAATTAAGTGTAAGATTTCCCACAATCAAACCGTTCCTAACGTATGCCAGCGAAATGTGAAGATTGATGTTTGGAAAACACATTTCGTTGAGCGGTGTATGAATTTTAGGGGATAGAGGGGGAGAAGTGGCATTTCAGACAAACTTCAGGATTATTTTCTTGGAGATCGGGTGACAGATGTCACCATGCCTCAGGTACATAAATTCTATCACCATTACTCATTACACCAATTATTTGGAATTCACCTCCAATCATCACGCCTAATTGATAGTTGATGAGGCCATAATTTCAGAACAGCATAAGTAAAACATCCTCCGCTGCGATCGGCGTACATCACGAACATGAAAGTCTCTTTGATTCAGTGCCGACATGTTTGCGTTGGTCTCTCAACCCTTCCAGTTTGGCGGCGTTTTCGGAGAAATCAAACGAAATGAAAAGACGGAAGACCTTCTTTATTTCACCATCAAATACTCATACCAGAATAGAGAGAAAATTCGTCAGTAATCTCAATTGTATTTAACCTAAACATTGTTAACAATTTTGACCCAGTTAATACATTTTCACTTGTGGTGTGGATCTCAAGGCCCGCGGGCGACATCAGGCCCGGAACACTGTTTAAGAAAACATATTTTTATGTTAAAAAAAACAACAAAATAGCCCTGTGGTATAAAATGAAAATCAATTTTTTTTCTATTTTACACGCTTTTATTTAAGTCACACTGTTTGTATCCGTCAAATCTTGCAACGCAAAATTAAACCACTTTTGATGGTCCAAGAAATCTCAAAATTTTTACCACAGATAGATCTTGGATGACAATGCATTTATCAAAATTTCAGATCGATTGAATGTACCTTAATTAAATTAATGGATGTTTAAGTTTATCTCTATATACTATCTGTATTCGTCTGCTATTTTTATATCCACGTGCCGAGTTCACCACGTGACCTCGTCCCCGTGATATTTAAACCTTGGGCGGGCGCTTATGAGGTGTTTGGTATAATAAATAGAGGTAAAAATAGATTTTAAAAAACCAAGTTTTTATAAGTGGACTAAAAAGAAGAACATAAATAGAGGAAAAGAAAAAAAGATTTTTAAAAACCACGTTTTTTTTTAAAGTTGACTAAAAAGAAGAAAATAAAAGTGTGTTGTTTTTTTTTAAAATATTTTTTTTAAAGTACTTTCTTATTTTATAATTTAACAGCCGAACGATGGGCTGTCCGGAAACGTTTTCGCGTCGCCGGGAATAAGTAGCAATCAAAGGTGTGTAGTTAGTTGATGTTTGTCGTTACAGTTACCAAACCAAGTTCAGTTTATTGACTTGGTTTGGTGCATTAGCAATGAAAATAGGGTAATGCCCAATGTTCCCTCTAAGGTTCGTTGGTCCGTGTGCAACGTACAAAAACACGTGTGCAAAGTTGCACAGCATCCATTTTGTTGTGCAATATTTTAAAACATTTACTGCGCGGTAAATCAAAACTGCTGCGCGGCGTCGCTAAAATATCTGCGCGGCCTCGCAGCCGTGCAGCTTAAAGGGAACATTGGTAATGCCCCCCATAACACGGCACATTTACCACTCCGACTAAAGTAGTAATATCAATCAAGCGGCTGTTGATACAATCTTCTTACCCTTCAGTCTGGATTATATGGAGCCAAGTAGTGAAAATATGGCCGTGAAAATGTCTGGGTCAATCAAAGGATGGTCCAGGCGAAATATGTTTCTTTGATGAACTTGGGCGGATTTGACATTGTGAGTTTACCCTTTGAGGCGTAGTGACTCACTACGCATCTGCTACATACAAACACGTAACTAAATTAACTAATAATAAGGGTTTTCAAAAAAAATCGTCATAGTAATGGGTAAAAGCCTTTTATAATAACACCATCAAGAAACATATACATTCAACCCCCTCCCCCACCTTACAAAGCATGTGCCAAAGTCGTGACCGGGGCCCTGCAGAACTCGGGCTTTTTATTGGGGGAAAAGTTGCAATCAAGGAAGAAAAAAAGAACTTCCTGTGGGTGGAAAGGGGGGGGTTGTGAAGACAGTAAAATTGGGGAGGGGGGGTGTCACTAAACCGAGAACTGGTACATGCTTCCAAAAGTCACGGGACTGCTTCGCTTGCACACGTCATCACTGGCACTCTCTTCCTACGCTCTGAACCATGATCACATCATCATCACCTTATAAACGCACAAAAAGATAAAACACCATGACGAAAAATGTACACAACACATCCTTACACGACACACACACATTTGTACATATCTTCGCCATCACATCAACTCATGTACATAACCACACTGATGTGCAGCACGGCCCCACGGCTGTTGGCCTACCTGGTTGAACCAGGTGTCTCCAGCATGTCACCCGAGAACGAGCACACACGTGAGTTATTGATTTCATCCCTCGTGTCCCCCTCGTTACGGCTATAGTGAGTGAGCTCTGTGTGTGACACGGCTAGGGGACCAAACAGGGCGGTGAGCAATCGATGGGAAATCCTGGGTTAATTTTAGTGCGCCTTTAGTAAATGGGCGATGCGTCATCACACCAACGGTAAAATCCCAGAACTTTTATTAATTTAATTTCCACTGTCACAGGTAAAGAACCACGGAGTATTAACGTCATCACAGTTCATTGGACCAACATTTTAATTCAGAACAACTTTTGTGAGTACATGGTGTGTTAGGTGTGTGCTCTGTGTACTGTGTTGTAGTTAAAATTAAGGCGTGGCTTATTTGCTTAAAGGCTATTTTAAAGGGGCTTAACTCGTTCAATTGTAGTATTTAGCCCGATTCGGACTTTTTGTGAATGCGTTTGAAAATAAGTGGGGAATTTTCGGGGAAT
The DNA here is from genome assembly GCA_944989445.1 of Ampullaceana balthica. NCBI lineage: Eukaryota > Metazoa > Mollusca > Gastropoda > Lymnaeidae > Ampullaceana > Ampullaceana balthica. The sequence goes on along the minus strand of CALYLW010001211.1, from coordinate 81,426 downwards.
TTTCACATTTCGCAGTCATGGTATACAATCAATATTTTTAGCTGTCTTGCTTCCAGCTTCCCCATGCGCTTAGTAAAATAAAATTATAAGATAATAATCTTACCCTCTTAGTTCTAAAGGACCTAGTTCACTGTTCATGTAAGAAGTTTGTACTTGAGTTAAACGTCCTGTTTGAAATCAAACTCTTATTCAGTTGAATCTAATATATCAACAGAATATAGTAATATAATCTAGTAATAGAATATAATAATAGAATACAGTAATAGCATATTAAACGGTTTATAATATAGTAATATAATCTAGTTATAGAATACATTAATAGAATTTAGTAATGGATTGCTGTTATAGAATATTGTAACTTAATATAGTAATATAATACTATTATAGAATATAGTAACAGATTATAGCAATAGAATATAGAAAGAGAATAAAGTGCAATAGGGCTTGTCATTATGTACCGGAAGTCTAATAATATAATTTTTTAAAATCTGTTTACATCCGGGTAGTGTGTAAGGTCAGTTGGTAAACTTGTCTTCGTTATTCCTATAGAAACTGAGCTTTTTGTGCAGCCAAAAACTTGTTTACAAGTGTATTTTTAGGAAATTTTAAATTTAAAAAAAAATATATATTTTTTTCCAGTCTTTCCAAACACATGCGTGTATGTAGTACACATTTTGTTGGAGGAAAAGGTCCTACAGAAAATTTTCAAAACCTTGATTTTTATAGAATTTTAAATAAAAATATTAGAATTACGTTATATTACGTGATATATTATATAATGCGACATGGAACGCCCTAGTGTTAGTTTATTACTAATAAATACTAAGGCATATATATTTTATATGAACCAATAAAAATTTTTATATTAAATATATTTTTTATAAGTATAAGAAGTATAAGTTTGTTAGGACTAGTACTAGTGTTTACGGCTCCGACTATCGGACGACCACTTACACTCATTAAAAAAAATGCTTAGGCTTATTTATTTTAAATTTTTCCATTAAAATTTCAATATAATGTTAAATTATGTGATATATTATATTATGCGAAATGAAACGTCCTTGCGAGAATGATTTATGTTAACAAATTAGTGACTCTGCTCTGGCTGAGGCTCTAGTTCTAGTTCATTTGCTGGTTAGTCCTTGAACTTTAAAATATTTCATACTATTTACTACCAATATAATGATGTAATTATAATTAAAGTCATAATCTTAGTGTAAGTTTATTACTAATAAATACCAAGGCATTTATATTTATAAGGACCAAGGAAAACAATCAATATTAAAATAAATATATATGTTAATAATTGACTACTATTACGCTAGGACTAGTGTTTACCGTAGTTACGACTATCGAACGACCGCTTACACTCATCTTAAAAAATGTTTAGGCTCATTTATTTAAGTTTTAAGTCTTCGGAATTTAAATAATTTATTCAGCTGCAAAACTAAGTGTAAAGAAATATTTTTTTGCACAAAAATTGTACCTAGAATATCGTTTTTAGTGAGATCAGTGTATCAAGATACACTGTTGTTATGAATGTTTCAGAAATGTTTGACCTGAATCTAAAAATAGCCCAATGACCGAATGAGTTATGACGTTTTCCGGTCTTAGAAATGACAAAGCCTATAGCTATTGTGTGTTATTGGATGGCTAGAGTGTTTTATGGTCATTTTATGCCAGAGGTGCAACGTGAGATAAGTGGTGTGCTGCTATAGTTATTGACATTGTGTGCTATGGGTGCTGTGTGCTATAGGTACTATGTGCTGGTATAGATAATGTGTGCTTTGATGTATACTATAAGTATGTGTTATAATTCATTTGTGTTATAGATGCTTGTGGTATAGGTGTTGTGTATTGTAGGTGCTCTGTGCTTTGGGTGCTGTGTGCTATGGGTGCCGTGTATTATAGGTGCTTTGAGTTATAGGTACGGTACTGTGTATTGTAGGTGCTGTGTGCTAAAGGTACTATCTATATTGGAGGTAGTTCACAATCCGCTGAGTTCAATGATCGCCTCGCAGACGGGACACACCCAGAGCTAAGAATAGACACTGCACAACATTGATGGCCTCACGCTATTGAAATGTCGATAATGTTGTCTTATGTCACTATGACAAAACTCATAACTTCCACGTATCATAGCTTTAGGGCTGTCGTGAATCTGAGTACATTATAAGGTCATTAACAGCTTGGTTCTCTCTATCTCTCTCTCTCTCTCTCTCTCTCTCTTGTTCTCTCTCTCCCTCTCACCCCTTTACTTTGCCTCTCTTATTTTCCCATTTACTTTCTTGCTCTCATTCCTTTACTCTCTTTCATTCATTCACATATATTCTCACCACTCTCTCATTCCCCCCCCCCACCCTCAGCTTGAACCACTAAGAGGTGTAAACACGGTGAAATTAACTCGTATATTATAATAGTCCACCCTACTGCCCAGTAACAATGACCTGTCACGTGTGGTGTATCTCTATACAACCCACCATATAACAGACGTTCACCTTCTCACATGAACCATGTTAAGCCGTGGCTATCCCATGACCACCTACAGCACCTGGCAAGCTAAACGTCTGCTAGCCGCCTCCCCTCCGGCATCAAATATCAAAACTTAAACCAGCTCTATTACCGTAGTTTGTCGTCTGCCCCCGGTGTAGATAAAATAAACAAATCAATCATTAATATTCTTTTTCTCGTTGAATCTCGCAACTCCGAGACGTGACCCCAGAGACATACGTTGGTCTGTCCTGATCGAGAGAATTCAGATATAAAACGAGAGATGTCGCGAGGGCCAACAGAAGACGTTTCTCAATCAGAACGCCATTGTGATCAAGTTCTTTAAACGTGCAAGTACACTAGCGTCAGGGGCGATGTTATTTCACATTTAGTATTTAGTGAATGGGAGACGTAGCCCGGGGGGGGGGTATCAAGGTTTTAGGGGGGGGGGTCTACAGAATGGAGTTCCCATGTTAACATGAAAATAAGTCCGGAAGAGAAAAACAACATGCTTATTTAAGGCGTATTCTCTTCAGGGGCTTTCTACCCACTGGTCAAATGATGGGTTTCAAAGAATACAGGCTTAACTTAACATCATCAGAGTAAATGGTTTACTTGGGACCTCAGGTTTAGATGAATGAAAGAGCAAACGTCAGTGGACCACGAAGCACATGTACTTGGGATGATGCGGGTTTAGATGAATAAAGAGCAAACGTCAGTGGACCACGAAGCACATGTACTTGGGATGATGCAGGTTTAGATGAATAAAGAGCAAACGTCAGTGGACCACGAAGCACATGTACTTGGGATGATGCGGGTTTATATGAATAAAGAGCAAACGTCAGTGGACCACGAAGAACATGTACTTGGGACCTCAGGTTTAGATGAATAAAGAGCAAACGTCAGTGGACCACGAAGCACATGTACTTGGGACGATCAGGTTTATATGAATAAAGAGCAAACGTCAGTGGACCACGAAGCACATGTACTTGGGACCTCAGGTTTATATGAATAAAGAGC
>CALYLW010001211.1:30000-77816 GCA_944989445.1 Ampullaceana balthica | reverse complement strand
AACGTCAGTGGACCACGAAGCACATGTACTTGGGACCTCAGGTTTATATGAATAAAGAGCAAACGTCAGTGGACCACGAAGCACATGTACTTGGGACCTCAGGTTTATATGAATAAAGAGCAAACGTCAGTGGACCACGAAGCACATGTACTTGGGACCTCAGGTTTATATGAATAAAGAGCAAACGTCAGTGGACCACGAAGCACATGTACTTGGGACCTCAGGTTTATATGAATAAAGAGCAAACGTCAGTGGACCACGAAGCACATGTACTTGGGACCTCAGGTTTATATGAATAAAGATCAAACGTCAGTAGACCACGAAGCACATGTACTTGGGACCTCAGGTTTATATGAATAAAGAGCAAACGTCAGTGGACCACGAAGCACATGTACTTGGGACCTCAGGTTTATATGAATAAAGATCAAACGTCAGTAGACCACGAAGCACATGTACTTGGGACCTCAGGTTTATATGAATAAAGATCAAACGTCAGTAGACCACGAAGCACATGTACTTGGGACCTCAGGTTTATATGAATAAAGATCAAACGTCAGTAGACCACGAAGCACATGTACTTGGGACCTCAGGTTTATATGAATAAAGATCAAACGTCAGTAGACCACGAAGCACATGTACTTGGGACCTCAGGTTTATATGAATAAAGAGCAAACGTCAGTAGACCACGAAGAACATGTACTTGGGACCTCAGGTTTATATGAATAAAGAGCAAACGTCAGTGGACCACGAAGCACATGTACTTGGGACCTCAGGTTTATATGAATAAAGATCAAACGTCAGTAGACCACGAAGCACATGTACTTGGGACCTCAGGTTTATATGAATAAAGATCAAACGTCAGTAGACCACGAAGCACATGTACTTGGGACCTCAGGTTTATATGAATAAAGAGCAAACGTCAGTAGACCACGAAGAACATGTACTTGGGACCTCAGGTTTATATGAATAAAGAGCAAACGTCAGTGGACCACGAAGCACATGTACTTGGGACCTCAGGTTTATATGAATAAAGAGCAAACGTCAGTAGACCACGAAGAACATGTACTTGGGACCTCAGGTTTATATGAATAAAGAGCAAACGTCAGTGGACCACGAAGCACATGTACTTGGGACCTCAGGTTTATATGAATAAAGAGCAAACGTCAGTAGACCACGAAGAACATGTACTTGGGACCTCAGGTTTATATGAATAAAGAGCAAACGTCAGTGGACCACGAAGCACATGTACTTGGGACCTCAGGTTTAGATGAATAAAGAGCAAACGTCAGTAGACCACGAAGCACATGTACTTGGGACCTCAGGTTTATATGAATAAAGAGCAAACGTCAGTGGACCACGAAGCACATGTACTTGGGACCTCAGGTTTAGATGAATAAAGAGCAAACGTCAGTAGACCACGAAGCACATGTACTTGGGACCTCAGGTTTAGATGAATAAAGAGCAAACGTCAGTGGACCACGAAGCACATCTACTTGGGACCTCAGGTTTAGATGAATAAAGAGCAAACGTCAGTAGACCACGAAGCACATGTACTTGGGACCTCAGGTTTAGATGAATAAAGAGCAAACGTCAGTAGACCACGAAGCACATGTACTTGGGACCTCAGGTTTAGATGAATAAAGAGCAAACGTCAGTAGACCACGAAGCACATGTACTTGGGACCTCAGGCTTAGATGAATAAAGAGCAAACGTCAGTAGACCACGAAGCACATGTACTTGGGACCTCAGGTTTAGATGAATAAAGAGCAAACGTCAGTAGACCACGAAGCACATGTACTTGGGACCTCAGGTTTATATGAATAAAGATCAAACGTCAGTAGACCACGAAGCACATGTACTTGGGACCTCAGGTTTAGATGAATAAAGAGCAAACGTCAGTAGACCACGAAGCACATGTACTTGGGACCTCAGGTTTAGATGAATAAAGAGCAAACGTCAGTAGACCACGAAGCACATGTACTTGGGACCTCAGGTTTATATGAATAAAGATCAAACGTCAGTAGACCACGAAGCACATGTACTTGGGACCTCAGGCTTTAGATGAATAAAGAGCAAACGTCAGTAGACCACGAAGCACATGTACTTGGGACCTCAGGTTTAGATGAATAAAGAGCAAACGTCAGTGGACCACGAAGCACATGTACTTGGGACCTCAGGTTTAGATGAATAAAGAGCAAACGTCAGTGGACCACGAAGCACATGTACTTGGGACCTCAGGTTTATATGAATAAAGAGCAAACGTCAGTGGACCACGAAGCACATGTACTTGGGACCTCAGGTTTATATGAATAAAGAGCAAACGTCAGTGGACCACGAAGCACATGTACTTGGGACCTCAGGTTTATATGAATAAAGAGCAAACGTCAGTGGACCACGAAGCACATGTACTTGGGACCTCAGGTTTATATGAATAAAGAGCAAACGTCAGTGGACCACGAAGAACATGTACTTGGGACCTCAGGTTTATATGAATAAAGAGCAAACGTCAGTGGACCACGAAGAACATGTACTTGGGACCTCAGGTTTAGATGAATAAAGAGCAAACGTCAGTGGACCACGAAGAACATGTACTTGGGACCTCAGGTTTAGATGAATAAAGAGCAAACGTCAGTGGACCACGAAGAACATGTACTTGGGACCTCAGGTTTAGATGAATAAAGAGCAAACGTCAGTGGACCACGAAGAACATGTACTTGGGACCTCAGGTTTATATGAATAAAGAGCAAACGTCAGTGGACCACGAAGCACATGTACTTGGGACCTCAGGTTTATATGAATAAAGAGCAAACGTCAGTGGACCACGAAGCACATGTACTTGGGACCTCAGGTTTAGATGAATAAAGAGCAAACGTCAGTGGACCACGAAGCACATGTACTTGGGACCTCAGGTTTAGATGAATAAAGAGCAAACGTCAGTGGACCACGAAGCACATGTACTTGGGACCTCAGGTTTATATGAATAAAGAGCAAACGTCAGTGGACCACGAAGCACATGTACTTGGGACCTCAGGTTTAGATGAATAAAGAGCAAACGTCAGTGGACCACGAAGCACATGTACTTGGGACCTCAGGTTTATATGAATAAAGAGCAAACGTCAGTGGACCACGAAGCACATGTACTTGGGACCTCAGGTTTAGATGAATAAAGAGCAAACGTCAGTGGACCACGAAGCACATGTACTTGGGACCTCAGGTTTATATGAATAAAGAGCAAACGTCAGTGGACCACGAAGCACATGTACTTGGGACCTCAGGTTTAGATGAATAAAGAGCAAACGTCAGTGGACCACGAAGCACATGTACTTGGGACCTCAGGTTTAGATGAATAAAGAGCAAACGTCAGTGGACCACGAAGCACATGTACTTGGGACCTCAGGTTTATATGAATAAAGAGCAAACGTCAGTGGACCACGAAGCACATGTACTTGGGACCTCAGGTTTAGATGAATAAAGAGCAAACGTCAGTGGACCACGAAGCACATGTACTTGGGACCTCAGGTTTAGATGAATAAAGAGCAAACGTCAGTGGACCACGAAGCACATGTACTTGGGACCTCAGGTTTAGATGAATAAAGAGCAAACGTCAGTGGACCACGAAGCACATGTACTTGGGACCTCAGGTTTAGATGAATAAAGAGCAAACGTCAGTAGACCACGAAGCACATGTACTTGGGACCTCAGGTTTAGATGAATAAAGAGCAAACGTCAGTAGACCACGAAGCACATGTACTTGGGACCTCAGGTTTAGATGAATAAAGAGCAAACGTCAGTAGACCACGAAGCACATGTACTTGGGACCTCAGGTTTAGATGAATAAAGAGCAAACGTCAGTAGACCACGAAGCACATGTACTTGGGACCTCAGGTTTAGATGAATAAAGAGCAAACGTCAGTAGACCACGAAGCACATGTACTTGGGACCTCAGGTTTAGATGAATAAAGAGCAAACGTCAGTAGACCACGAAGCACATGTACTTGGGACCTCAGGTTTAGATGAATAAAGAGCAAACGTCAGTAGACCACGAAGCACATGTACTTGGGACCTCAGGTTTAGATGAATAAAGAGCAAACGTCAGTAGACCACGAAGCACATGTACTTGGGACCTCAGGTTTAGATGAATAAAGAGCAAACGTCAGTGGACCACGAAGCACATGTACTTGGGACCTCAGGTTTAGATGAATAAAGATCAAACGTCAGTGGACCACGAAGCACATGTACTTGGGACCTCAGGTTTAGATGAATAAAGAGCAAACGTCAGTGGACCACGAAGCACATGTACTTGGGACCTCAGGTTTAGATGAATAAAGAGCAAACGTCAGTGGACCACGAAGCACATGTACTTGGGACCTCAGGTTTAGATGAATAAAGATCAAACGTCAGTGGACCACGAAGCACATGTACTTGGGACCTCAGGTTTAGATGAATAAAGATCAAACGTCAGTGGACCACGAAGTACATGTACTTGGGACCTCAGGTTTAGATGAATAAAGATCAAACGTCAGTGGACCACGAAGCACATGTACTTGGGACCTCAGGTTTAGATGAATAAAGAGCAAACGTCAGTGGACCACGAAGCACATGTACTTGGGACCTCAGGTTTAGATGAATAAAGATCAAACGTCAGTGGACCACGAAGCACATGTACTTGGGACCTCAGGTTTAGATGAATAAAGATCAAACGTCAGTGGACCACGAAGCACATGTACTTGGGACCTCAGGTTTAGATGAATAAAGAGCAAACGTCAGTGGACCACGAAGCACATGTACTTGGGACCTCAGGTTTAGATGAATAAAGATCAAACGTCAGTGGACCACGAAGCACATGTACTTGGGACCTCAGGTTTAGATGAATAAAGAGCAAACGTCAGTGGACCACGAAGCACATGTACTTGGGACCTCAGGTTTAGATGAATAAAGAGCAAACGTCAGTGGACCACGAAGCACATGTACTTGGGACCTCAGGTTTAGATGAATAAAGATCAAAACGTCAGTGGACCACGAAGCACATGTACTTGGGACCTCAGGTTTAGATGAATGAAGAGCAAACGTCAGTGGACCACGAAGCACATGTACTTGGGACCTCAGGTTTAGATGAATAAAGATCAAACGTCAGTGGACCACGAAGCACATGTACTTGGGACCTCAGGTTTAGATGAATAAAGAGCAAACGTCAGTGGACCACGAAGCACATGTACTTGGGACCTCAGGTTTAGATGAATAAAGATCAAACGTCAGTGGACCACGAAGCACATGTACTTGGGACCTCAGGTTTAGATGAATAAAGAGCAAACGTCAGTGGACCACGAAGCACATGTACTTGGGACCTCAGGTTTAGATGAATAAAGAGCAAACGTCAGTGGACCACGAAGCACATGTACTTGGGACCTCAGGTTTAGATGAATAAAGATCAAACGTCAGTGGACCACGAAGCACATGTACTTGGGACCTCAGGTTTAGATGAATAAAGATCAAACGTCAGTGGACCACGAAGCACATGTACTTGGGACCTCAGGTTTAGATGAATAAAGATCAAACGTCAGTGGACCACGAAGCACATGTACTTGGGACCTCAGGTTTAGATAAATAAAGAGCAAACGTCAGTGGACCACGAAGCACATGTACTTGGGACCTCAGGTTTAGATGAATAAAGAGCAAACGTCAGTGGACCACGAAGCACATGTACTTGGGACCTCAGGTTTAGATGAATAAAGATCAAACGTCAGTGGACCACGAAGCACATGTACTTGGGACCTCAGGTTTAGATGAATAAAGAGCAAACGTCAGTGGACCACGAAGCACATGTACTTGGGACCTCAGGTTTATATGAATAAAGAGCAAACGTCAGTGGACCACGAAGCACATGTACTTGGGACCTCAGGTTTAGATGAATAAAGAGCAAACGTCAGTGGACCACGAAGCACATGTACTTGGGACCTCAGGTTTAGATGAATAAAGAGCAAACGTCAGTGGACCACGAAGCACATGTACTTGGGACCTCAGGTTTAGATGAATAAAGAGCAAACGTCAGTGGACCACGAAGCACATGTACTTGGGACCTCAGGTTTAGATGAATAAAGAGCAAACGTCAGTGGACCACGAAGCACATGTACTTGGGACCTCAGGTTTATATGAATAAAGAGCAAACGTCAGTGGACCACGAAGCACATGTACTTGGGACCTCAGGTTTATATGAATAAAGAGCAAACGTCAGTGGACCACGAAGCACATGTACTTGGGACCTCAGGTTTATATGAATAAAGAGCAAACGTCAGTGGACCACGAAGCACATGTACTTGGGACCTCAGGTTTATATGAATAAAGAGCAAACGTCAGTGGACCACGAAGCACATGTACTTGGGACCTCAGGTTTAGATGAATAAAGAGCAAACGTCAGTGGACCACGAAGCACATGTACTTGGGACCTCAGGTTTAGATGAATAAAGAGCAAACGTCAGTGGACCACGAAGCACATGTACTTGGGACCTCAGGTTTATATGAATAAAGAGCAAACGTCAGTGGACCACGAAGCACATGTACTTGGGACCTCAGGTTTATATGAATAAAGAGCAAACGTCAGTGGACCACGAAGCACATGTACTTGGGACCTCAGGTTTAGATGAATAAAGAGCAAACGTCAGTGGACCACGAAGCACATGTACTTGGGACCTCAGGTTTAGATGAATAAAGAGCAAACGTCAGTGGACCACGAAGCACATGTACTTGGGACCTCAGGTTTAGATGAATAAAGAGCAAACGTCAGTGGACCACGAAGCACATGTACTTGGGACATCAGGTTTAGATGAATAAAGAGCAAACGTCAGTGGACCACGAAGCACATGTACTTGGGACCTCAGGTTTAGATGAATAAAGAGCAAACGTCAGTGGACCACGAAGCACATGTACTTGGGACCTCAGGTTTAGATGAATAAAGAGCAAACGTCAGTGGACCACGAAGCACATGTACTTGGGACCTCAGGTTTAGATGAATAAAGAGCAAACGTCAGTGGACCACGAAGCACATGTACTTGGGACCTCAGGTTTAGATGAATAAAGAGCAAACGTCAGTGGACCACGAAGCACATGTACTTGGGACCTCAGGTTTAGATGAATAAAGAGCAAACGTCAGTGGACCACGAAGCACATGTACTTGGGACCTCAGGTTTATATGAATAAAGAGCAAACGTCAGTGGACCACGAAGCACATGTACTTGGGACCTCAGGTTTATATGAATAAAGAGCAAACGTCAGTGGACCACGAAGCACATGTACTTGGGACCTCAGGTTTATATGAATAAAGAGCAAACGTCAGTGGACCACGAAGCACATGTACTTGGGACCTCAGGTTTAGATGAATAAAGAGCAAACGTCAGTGGACCACGAAGCACATGTACTTGGGACCTCAGGTTTAGATGAATAAAGAGCAAACGTCAGTGGACCACGAAGCACATGTACTTGGGACCTCAGGTTTAGATGAATAAAGAGCAAACGTCAGTAGACCACGAAGCACATGTACTTGGGACCTCAGGTTTATATGAATAAAGAGCAAACGTCAGTGGACCACGAAGCACATGTACTTGGGACCTCAGGTTTAGATGAATAAAGAGCAAACGTCAGTAGACCACGAAGCACATGTACTTGGGACCTCAGGTTTAGATGAATAAAGAGCAAACGTCAGTGGACCACGAAGCACATGTACTTGGGACCTCAGGTTTAGATGAATAAAGAGCAAACGTCAGTGGACCACGAAGCACATGTACTTGGGACCTCAGGTTTATATGAATAAAGAGCAAACGTCAGTGGACCACGAAGCACATGTACTTGGGACCTCAGGTTTATATGAATAAAGAGCAAACGTCAGTGGACCACGAAGCACATGTACTTGGGACCTCAGGTTTAGATGAATAAAGAGCAAACGTCAGTGGACCACGAAGCACATGTACTTGGGATGATGCAGGTTTAGATGAATAAAGAGCAAACGTCAGTGGACCACGAAGCACATGTACTTGGGACCATCAGGTTTAGATGAATAAAGAGCAAACGTCAGTGGACCACGAAGCACATGTACTTGGGACCTCAGGTTTAGATGAATAAAGAGCAAACGTCAGTAGACCACGAAGCACATGTACTTGGGATCAGGTTTAATGAATAAAGAGCAAACGTCAGTGACCACGAAGACATGTACTTGGGACCTCAGGTTTAGATGATAAAGAGCAAACGTCAGTGGACCACGAAGCACATGTACTTGGGACCTCACCAGAAATAGGAAAGGAACAGACATACGAATTCTTCAAACATCTTGTTGTATTGTTGTTGTTGTTTTTTTGTTTTTTGTTGTCTTTTATATCGGGCGAACAACAATTCAAGCCTCTATACAACACCCGCCAATATTTAAATACACTCCTGGTAGGGACACGGCTGTACACGTTTAGACAATGTCTGAATTTGTGAGGGTGGGGCGGGGTGGGGTGAAATTGCGTGGTTTGAGCGGGGGGGGGGAGGGATCCCCTGATATGGACAAATAAAGATTTATTGAGCGAGAGATGTGCAGTTATTTGAATGGTTGTCTGATTCCACGTGACAAGCGCGTGATTGCACAGAAAGCCTAGACGTCTGCTAGAACAAAAATGTCAGACGACCAGACGTGAGTGTGTCCAACAACTGGTCATTACACGGTAATGTGGATATCGTTCCTTGACTTCAAATGGCCCCAAAAATCTTTTTTATAAAATGTGCATTACGAATGTGCATTACGCTGGCTTCTCCATTTGGCGTAGTAGAGACTTGCAGGGGGGGGGGACGCGTGCTACATTCTGCTGAGGGGCCACATCTTGGACGAATAGCTGAGATATGTTCAGGGCTTTTTACACGCACACACGCACAATCTTGATCCGCTAAATTTAAACTAATGGCAACTCTTGTTATTTTACCTCAAACCTTCCACTTTGATAACTTTATAATCTGCCAAATACATGTCTATATCTTATTTCCTCATAACTGTAGAGTTTAAAACAAAATTAAGCCCCGTTAGCCAATTTAGCCTTTGCGTCATTTTAATCGAATTCCGCAGTACACCTGAATTCTTCTCGCGGCCGATTCCATAGTTCAGAATTGCCCCATAAATTCAATTAATTATTTGGGAAAAGAAAAAAAAACAACATGGTGCGCTTTTATTACAGACGAGCAACAAAGCCCGTCCAAGGACGTTCCGCCACCGTTCGGTGGCATGTTTTAACTCCCCTCCAACAGCCGTCTCGACCGGCATTACATGTGCATCGCGTCAAAAATACTATTTCATTATAGTTAAAATAAATAACTCGTAAAAACAGAGCTTTTTGCTATAAATCCCAACGCGCATAACTCAAAATAAAGTCTTGGAAGAAATACTGCACCAGAAATTACTCGTTTTGAACGTTCGTGTAAACTTGATATGATTGGCTGTAGGAGTCATGTGTGTTTTGAGAGACCAATCGCTATCGATGTCCGGACAGAGCTTAGCCTTTAATTATATAAAGGATTGTTGGTGCTAATTTTTCTCTTTATGTGATTGGACTCGCGTTAAAATCTGGCCTTACGGGACAACGCTTTGGAAGTATACGGCACTTTACGGTCTGTTTGTTTCTAACCGTGGGAAAGGAGGACGACTGATCGGTTAAACGAGATAGTAAGGACCCTGTCACGGATAGGTAGATATAACCGTGACCCCAGGGTGAAACAAGGTCGGCTGTCATCTAAGGTCGTTAAACAATATTTTGAGTGCTTGGAAAATTTAAGCGGAAATTGTTAACGCCGTCTTGGCCAACCCATTAATGTCATTGTTGGCCCTAGAAAAGTGGGTGGGCAAAATTGTCGGGGACTAAGCCCGCATCAGTGGGTCATGAAACGTGAAAGGGATGCATCAGCCGCACAGAACCCCATAGCGGGCCGCAGTTTGCCCACCCCTGCCCTGTGTTATCGATGTTTCGGAATATTGCGGCACATATTTTTTTTACATAATTCCTCTATATATAAATAAATAAACCCGACAATGCAATGAAACTTAAGCTGTAATATTTAACTTTGACGGGTGACCCATTAACCTATGGCTAATCTTTTATTTCCCGAACTGACTAGACAAAAACTGTAAGCTTTTAAACTCATCAGGTGAACTGATTGTGTGACCTCATTATTCTCCTCAAAATTCTCATCTATATTCCCCCTCATCGGCGTAGCTTTACCTTTAAGAAATGAATTGAAATGACGAAATGCATAAATTCACAGTACAAATTAACAGTACATACAGTTAAAGACAAGTCTTAAAGTAAACGTTGGGGGGGGGGCTGATAGGAGGTATGTGCACGTGTTAGGGTGCTCACCCCTTTCATATCAGCCCATGATGTTCTAGTGACCTGGCTTATTTTAGTTGGTGTTGGCGGGGGGGGGACACTGGTGAAGCTGTGAGCCGCCCCAATGCCGTGTGTTTGTGTATGTGTCTGTTTGTGTGTGTGTGTCTGTGTGTGTGTGTGTGTGTGTGTGTGTGTGTGTGTGTGTGTGTGTGTGTGTGTGGTGTGCCTGTATCTCTGAGGCTAGTTCAGCCTGCACGTGTCTGGCCTGGGCCCTTAATGATCACGTTAAGCATCTTAAGATTCTGAGAATGGGGTTAACACCCAAGTGCCCCCAAAGCCGACGTCATTAGCTTTATATTTGTCCCAGGTCCTCGTCTGGATTTGACCTTGTTTTGCTAATAGACCACAGTAACAACAACCCCGAGTCGCGTATCTCCGTATGTCAAGCCTGACGAATGTCAACACAATTGGCTCATTGATTCTTAGGTTTGATCTGACACCAGTCACATGTGAGTTTTAGTCACCGTTGAGTGGACAACAGTTTCTTAAGTTGGTTGAGCTAAACGTTTATTTTCAATTTAAAAATAAAATAACGCATCTTTAACAATCAAATTTCTATTACATAAAAGAAAATAATAATAATTAATAATAATAAATTAGTAAGCAAAAAGTGACTAAAATTTTGTACTCTCGGAATACCACATTCTAAGAACCGCTGTTCCCATCACTTAGTTAACACTTAAATATGTTTTAAAACGTGTTGTGACGACCACAATTTAAGAGCCCTTGTTCCCAACAGTTCAAATAGGGGTTTCACTGATCTGTGAATAAGCCCCCTTGAGTGCTAAGTGCTGTCACGTGGACTGTCACCAACCATTGTCAAGTCGTACGGCCGCCCGGCTTAGTAGAACCGTAGACGCGTGAACAACTCTCAGGTGCGCCCGCCCCGGGCCGGTCGATGTCCGGCTCCTAGTGTCCAGTGACTCATTGAGGGCAGGCCGTGTTATTTTCCGGTCACTTCTCACCTTCTTCACAGACCAGCGAGTGCCCCCCCTCCCCCCCCCGTCTAAAGGCAATCAATAACTGGACAATAGAATGGACAATCACTTATAAAAATAAAAACATATGGCGGACGACTTACCGGGGCATTGTTGTATAGGGCTGGGTTTTTATTTGGAGTGGGTTGGCCAAAAACATTTGATCTACTCCACAACTACTGGCGGGGAGGCCGCAGAACTCCGACCTCTAGTCTAAGTGAATGTCCGAGGTCACAACTGGATGGAGGATTGCGTCCTATAAATGTCTTAAATTAAAGGAAACGTTGTAAGACATGATGATTGTTGTAGCACCTGATAGTTGCTGTAGCACTAAAGGACATGGTGACTTTTGTAGCACCTGATAGTTGCTGTAGCACTAAAGGACATGGTGACTTTTGTAGCACCTGATAGTTGCTGTAGCACTAAAGGACATGGTGACTTTTGTAGCACCTGATAGTTGCTGTAGCACTAAAGGACATGGTGACTTTTGTAGCACCTGATAGTTGCTGTAGCACTAAAGGACATGGTGACTTTTGTAGCACCTGATAGTTGCTGTAGCACTAAAGGACATGGTGACTTTTGTAGCACCTGATAGTTGCTGTAGCACTAAAGGACATGATGACTTTTGTAGCACCTGATAGTTGCTGTGGCACTAAAGGACATGATGACTTTTGTAGCACCTGATAGTTGCTGTAGCACTAAAGGACATGGTGACTTTTGTAGCACCTGATAGTTGCTGTAGCACTAAAGGACATGTTGACTTTTGTAGCACCTGATAGTTGCTGTAGCACTAAAGGACATGATGACTTTTGTAGCACCTGATAGTTGCTGTAGCACTAAAGGACATGATGACTTTTGTAGCACCTGATAGTTGCTGTGGCACTGAAGGACATGGTGACTTTGTAGCACCTGATAGTTGCTGTAGCACTAAAGGACATGATGACTTTTGTAGCACCTGATAGTTGCTGTAGCACTAAAGGACATGATGACTTTTGTAGCACCTGATAGTTGCTGTAGCACTAAAGGACATGATGACTTTTGTAGCACCTGATAGTTGCTGTAGCACTAAAGGACATGATGACTTTTGTAGCACCTGATAGTTGCTGTAGCACTAAAGGACATGATGACTTTTGTAGCACCTGATAGTTGCTGTAGCACTAAAGGACATGATGACTTTTGTAGCACCTGATAGTTGCTGTAGCACTAAAGGACATGATGACTTTTGTAGCACCTGATAGTTGCTGTGGCACTAAAGGACATGATGACTTTTGTAGCACCTGATATTTGCTGTAGCACTAAAGGACATGATGACTTTTGTAGCACCTGATAGTTGCTGTAGCACTAAAGGACATGATGACTTTTGTAGCACCTGATAGTTGCTGTAGCACTAAAGGACATGATGACTTTTGTAGCACCTGATAGTTGCTGTAGCACTAAAGGACATGATGACTTTTGTAGCACCTGATAGTTGCTGTGGCACTAAAGGACATGATGACTTTTGTGGCACCTGATAGTTGCTGTAGCACTAGGACATGATGACTCTTGTAGCTCCTGATAGTTGATAGTTACTGTAGCACTGTAGGACACGATAAGCGGTTTAGGGCAGTGATGGCGAACCTTTTTCGGGTCCCATGCCTGAAATTCGACTAACTCCCAATTATTTATAGCAAAGTGCCAACACTCAAATAAAACCCGAAAATTGGAAAATTTGGCTGGGCTTGTTTACTTACTTACTTACTTATGCCTTTCTACCCCGTCTGGGGCATAGGCCGTCTACAAGAACTTTCCACTCCTCTCGGTCCTGTGCTTTCCTCTCCAATTGCTTCCAGGTGTATCCCATATTTTGCATGTCAGCCTCTAGCTCGCGTCTCCATGTATTTTTTGGCCTTCCTCTCTTTCTCTTTCCCTGTGGGTTCCATGTTAGGCATTGTCTGGTGGTGCTACCTGGGGGTTTTCGGAGCGTATGTCCTATCCATCTCCACCTCTTTTTTATGATGTCTTCATCAATAGGCACCTGGTGTGTCCTTTCTAGTAACTCTTTGTTATTTATAGTATTTGGCCATTTGATTTTCAGGATCTTTCGAAGGCATGTGTTTATGAATGTCTGCACTTTCTGCGTAAGGCTCGCTGTTGTTTTCCAAGTTTCTGCACCATATAGGAGGACTGT
This sequence comes from Ampullaceana balthica, assembly GCA_944989445.1. Lineage (NCBI taxonomy): Eukaryota > Metazoa > Mollusca > Gastropoda > Lymnaeidae > Ampullaceana > Ampullaceana balthica. The sequence goes on along the minus strand of CALYLW010001211.1, from coordinate 64,269 downwards.
TTTGACATTTGTATTAAAGATTTTGACTTTGGTCTGCAGTTTCAACTCCTTCGACTCCCATATTTTCTTTAATAATACAAATGCTGATCTAGCTTTTCCAATCCTAGCCCTTACATCTTACAAACCCGAAAATTGGAAAATTTGGCTGGGCTTGTTTGATGAAGTATTATTTAGTCGCGTGCCGGCTGATGAGCCTCTGCGTGCTGACTGTGGCGCTTGTGCCATATGTTCGCCATCACTGCTTTAGGGCATGTTAAATGATGAAGCAAAACTGAACGTGAACCAATGCTAAATAATAACAACGAATAAATTGCCAAGGACAGATACTCTGATTGGGTTTGTGTGTGTGTGTGGGGGGGGATGGGGTCCGGCCCATAGAACAAAGAATGACCATAAATGCGGCACCATCAGACTGATGAAATTTTAGCCTCATAAAATAAATGTCCGCTGTCTTCTAATAACTCCAGCACCTCTTTGTGACTGATTCGTCATCGGTGAGTCTGTCACCTTTGTTTTGCTTTCATGCCCGTGGTCACGTGAGACCAGAAGGTGATTGCCCTCATAATGAGGCAGGCATTGGAGGAACTGCGTGTCGGTCATTCCGTGACCTTTTGATCATATGACTTTTTGTTGACACTCGTTGGGGTAGATCACGTGTCCTCATTAGGGAATTGATTGTTAATTTTTTTTTAATTCACGAGTTCCTGACAAGGATCCTGGCGAGGGAAAAATACCAGCGAGAGCTTGTAAGGACAGTGATGGAGACTTGCTCGCGCTATTTCTATAAACCTGTATTTCTCCCAGTTGTAATGACTCAAATATCAAACAGGGTTAGAGGATATGTCAACTACAATATGTTGCTCGAATGAAGTGATTTTTCATTACCAGCAATATATAATCATGTAGGATACAGACTTAAGTTTAAGGGTTTTTGTTTTATCTTATATCTTATCATTACAGACACTCCTTCTATACAGCTTCCCACGCTTTTCCATAGTAGTCTTGCATTTCAACAAAGTTTTTAATGTTAAGAGTGTGTTTGTTAATTTTTGGTTAGTTCAGGCAACCCATTCCACGCCCTTCTAATTACAATAGAACCCTCCTGTGGGGCGTTTAGATTGAAAATGTGACCGCATAAAGTGACTTAAGGATTTGATCTATTTGTTTCCAGATTATGTCGGTCTTTATTTTCAAAATGTTTTAGTCTTTTCAGGAACTCTCAAGCAAATTTAAATTGTAGCCACAAATTGAAGGGAACTTACGCACCAAAGCTACACATTTTAATACATTTGCATTCGTGTACCATACCGAAGATTTTTTTTTACTGCAATTAAAAACGAACAATTTATTCGCTGTTAATAACCAGTAATTAATTTTAAAAATAAAATAAATAGACCATTTGAAATAAATTCATCATCCCTATAAAATGAAAGGCGCCACAGTTTTAGCCACGTCACTACTGATCCAATTTTTTAAAAATCTTAATTTTAACCCATTTTAAAACGAGAACAACGTTTTCCTCGGGACCACCCGTGATCGCCAGATGATCTGACAGTTGGATGTGATTTGCTTTGACTACCGCCTGGGAGGTGGATGCCTTCCGTCGGCTCCGCCAAGTGTTTAAATCCATGAAACCTGGGAGATTGCCGCTAATAACCTGTCTGACAGCCCAATAGTTGGGATGGATGGTCAAAAGTGATAATTCTATCACCTCACAGCCGCCATTTTAAAAAAAAATGAGATCAGCTTCGTACGTCATTTTTTTTTGGACACGACAACCGAAATTTAGCGGTTACTTATTTGCTATTTATAAGTCATGTATAACAACCGCTGGGTATCGCTAATGAAAAGCCAGGCGCACTGGTTGTGATGTTTGAACATATCGTAAAGGGATGCTACTGTTTATTTAGATTTCCGAATGTTTATACTTCTCTCATAGTGGTGGTGGTGTTGTTAGATGGGAGTAGAGTGAGCGGAGGAGACAAAATAACGTTTTTAAAAGCTTCGATGTTCTAAATGTTTTCGTGTAGCTCTGAAATCAAACAACACACACACGTGACACCGGTCTGACTGGGGGGGGGGTGTGGTTGTCAAAACGTTGGCTCCTAAACTCAAACGTTTCTTGCAGACTGTCAAAAAATGAAAGCGTGGCAGCCTAGTGATGTGCCGCAAAAGTCTCTAGAGGAGCGGTGGTCAAACGGTTGATCGCCAGCCGCATGCGACTCTTGTGTGTTCACATTGCGGCTCGCGAATAAATACTGAAATAAAAACTTTTTGTTTCAAATATAGAATATTCCAAAAAAAATTAAAGTTGAAAAAAATATCTCAACGAAGCAAAGGGAAGAAAATAGTTTGGACTTAATTTAAAATTTAAAAGTTAAAGGGAGGGAATAACCATTGGTATCTGATTGGCGGGTGATGTAAACTGTGCAATTTATTTTCTTGTTCCGTTAATATCCGTATTTGAAGTTTAGACCATAACTTTAAGTCCTGCTAAATTTATTAACTTATTATTTAAAAGTTTAAATAAAATGTGGCAACAAGTTGTGGTAAACACAAATATAAAGAAGAAAATAGAAGCTTTTTTTTAAAACCCAGAATAGTAAGAGACTTTGAAATTACTCATAAAAACAACAATACCTCATCTACCAAACACTGCCCGTAAGTTACAAAGATAGCGATTTCCAGCGACGTTATTTAAAAAAAGTTTACATTGTATCCGCTGCAGTCTGGTTTAAGAAAAATCATTCTTACTTCTTGCTATGATAAAGCCTGGAATGTATCTGCAGCAGACACTACTTTCTGAAAAGTTGTCACTTCAACCAAAGCAAGTTATGCCATCGCTTGGAATATTGCTCGTGCTTAAAGCGACTTTATTCTGATGGGGACTTTATTAAGGTGACTATCCAGGAAGTTATTTTAATATTAGATCCAAATGGCTCCAGCCTGATAAAACAAAGTCCAAGAATCTTTTCACTCCACACTGAAGTTCACAAAAATCTAAGCATCGAGAAGAAACTAGTAACACACATCCGGCAGAACTTCATCGCACCACAACTACTAGCTACCAACCAGATTTAAAGAAACTCGCTAATTCAAAGGCTGCTTAGCAGAAGCATAACAATTAATATTCACTTGTCTATGTATGCAGTGTGTTTCTATTCATAAATTTGACATAGTTAAATATTTGTTATTTGTTTAAATGTAACGCATATATTTCTTCAACAAACTGAGAGGGTTAAATTAAATTTAAATATTTAAATCAGTACATTCGAATAATTTTTCAAAAATGTGTCACAAAAGTAATTTTTTCTTGAAAGTGGCTCTTGACCCATAGCGCTTCAATGCGGCTCTTAAATTTTTTTGTTATTTTGAAAATGGCGGCTCTAAGTTAACACAGGTCAGGGTGCAGGCCTACCTGCTCTAGAACCTTCTTTGGACGGCACATCAAAGACAAATCCTGTATGACAATGGGAGGGGGTGGGGTGACCACTCTTCAAGAAGCAAGCCCTCGGTTCAGTTTAATATGATATAGCGCCTTGATCTTTAACTAACCTGCTTATAGCATCTATTTGGTTTCCATTCGTACGTTTCCGCGTTGCTTCCTTCAGTGCTGTATAATCGCTCGGACGGCATTTCTCTAATTTATCGACTGATTCCTAAAAATAAAAGAGAATGAAAATCAAAAAGGTTTTGTGTTAAATATATGAACAATGTGTCCGAGGAAAGGGCGAGTGCTAAAATTTGTCTCAAAGATAGGGCTTTGATACATGGGGATTTCTTTCTCTCCGTAATTTGTAGGATGTCTCTATTTGCGGAGGTAATTTCGTCCTCTTTTTTGTGTGTATACAGCCAGATCATTGACTGTAAAATGTAGATGGATGTAGTTTCGGTGACCCGTGCAGGCCAGACGCAGTCGCTTCATTGGAACCCATGATAAACGACTCTGGTATTGGTGTTAGAATTGGAAGCGGTGGAAAGATTCCTTGTAAGATAGGTTTAGAGGGACTGCGTGTTTAGAATACGCTGGTTCTCAAATGTTAATTCACCCCGACTTCAAAAGATTTTTCTTTCAGTTTAAAAGGCGCTATGCTGTTTTCTGTTTCAATACTTTTGTCACAATGCTTCTCTTTCCAATGGTAAAACAGTTAGTTATAAAAATTGTATTTTTGTTTATAATAATGTTTTTAGCTCCGGTTATAATATTTTTAAGCTATCCCGAAATTCCACATGACTAAACTTACACGAATAGTCAATGAACGCGAATCATTACATTTTTTAAGTACTATCGTTTAATGACTTACTATGAGCTTACTTTTTGGTTTCATTCTTGTATTAACCTGCCCATACTTCCTAGTTAAATATAAGTGAGCAGTTTACTTTTCGAATAGACAGTTTCCAAAGTTTACAACTTTACTATTTGTTTTATCATTAATATTAAATGTGTGACCCCACATCCCACTAAATGTTATTTTCCAAGTAAGTCATTCTGAGAGGATTTTGTCGACAGTTTTTGGTGATTTTAAAAACTATTTATTGCCATCATTTTCATATGCTTTCTTTAACGTGTCTGCATTTCTTACATTACATGCCTTATAAAAATGCAGGTTTGGTGGTTAGCTGTAACGACTGCTTGGGGATCCCTGGTTCACAAATCACGGGCAGTACTTTATGTGTGTACCGTTGTACCAGCCCGGCCAATGGAAGGGGCAGTAGGAGAGGTGAAAGGACCTGGCAGCCCTAGACAGACCAAACACATCGTCGGCCGTCGGAAGGTTCAATCAGAAAGATGGATTATGTCCCCTTCCCCCCCCCCTTTTTGTTTTCTGGTTATATCTCTTTTCTTTCCGGGTTTTGTTTCTTTCCTAGCGCCACGCTCCCCCCCCCACCTCTTATTGGGCTAATGTTCAATATTTCCTTTTTGAATTCATTCCTGTCAGGGTGTCGTGCACACACATACAATGTTACCATTCTCCCATTACTGAATGTCCTGCACATGGCGACCTGACGGAAACTGGACCCAAAGATTGACGCAGTGTTGTGCACCCCTGGAAGTTGATAGATGATGGTGGTGATGTCGAAACCATTATGAAAACAATACGAACAAATAATAATAGAAATAGTTTAAAAAATAAAATAAAATTTGACACATTTTTGACGGGATATCTTTCTGAACATGCACTGTTATGTTCACCTGGATGAAATGATTTACGTCATTGTTGTCATGTCCAACATTAAAACAAAGCACATGTTCCCCGACAGGATTGGTGTTAGATACACGTCACGAGGAACCAAAATTGTTTTTTGTTTTTTTGTTGTTTTTTAAAAATTCATGCAGCTAAAATTTTCCACAATGGATCCCTCCACTTCATAAGCCAGTCGTATGCTGGGCAAATTTCCGAGTCATATCGTCATGTATTTCTTCTGGAAGCATAGATTTCATGGGCTATGAGTACCTTGCTGAGTCAAGATTTGTTACTGTATCTTATTATAAGAAGAGTTACTTATCATAGATCGAGTTATCTCCGTGAAAACATATATTAATGTTAAAGAAGATCACATTTTCCATCACCTCCTTACCATCGAATCCCGAGGGACCAGCGGACTGAGACCTGAGGATTAAAGACCGGCCGAGTAGGACTCACTGAGCCTGATCGCGTGCACACAATGCCGCCACCTATCCCCGGACAGATGTCTCCCCACAGTGTCCGCTAATCCCTGGGATGGCCCGGGGGCTTACCGTGTGTCATTTGAGATTAACTCGGGCACGCGGTGTTAAAACGGCAGTTCTGTGACCGTCGGTGGTAAGTCCCGGGCAGTTCTGTGACCGTCGGTGGTAAGTACCGGGCAGTTCTGTGACCGTCGGTGGTAAATCCCGGGCAGTACTGTGACCGTCGGTGGTAAGTCCCGGGCAGTTCTGTGACCGTCGGTGGTAAGTCCCGGGCACTACTGTGACCCTCGGTTCTAAGTCCCTGCCGTGCATTAAAGTCGACATAATACGCCTCGTTTATACCACCGGGCGCCCACGACTTACTTCAAATTTTTATAAACAAAGGATTCGATTGCACGATACGATGCTTACAATTTTACCGCAGCTTAGGAGAGAAGACTATATTGCTGAGTACGATACCTACTTGCACATGATTGTATTTTACGATGTACTGCTCAAACAGGACAAAGTATTCTAGTACACATGACTAAATTTTTAACAACCAGGAATGTAAGATTGAACATTTGTTTACGTCTGGAAGCTCGGGTTGGAAAGAAAAGGCTCGATGATTTCGGACATTACGTTTGTTGGAGACCAGGATAAATACACTCGTTAGCGGCTGGCCACGCCCTCCTAACCAGAGTGATTTTTCAGCCTTCGTCCTTGGTGTCAGAAGTCGTTATATTAAACCACTTTTGTGGGGAGGAAATGGACTAAAAGTGGCTCTGAAGACGTTACAAATCGACTTTTCTTATTCTGTGGCGTATCATTTTTAATACTCTAAAGAAGAAGACAACTTAAATGGAAAACGATGGTTTCTTAAGCCCCGACGCTATTTAAGTTTTCAGAAATTTTATATAGATGTGAAGAAAAAAGATCTTGCGATTTTATTGTTTATCCCCATGCGCAAAATATCCTAGCTACGCCTCAGTTGAGCACCACTCTCCTCCAAGCTACGCCTCAGTTGAGCACCACTCGCCTCCAAGCTATCTTATCTTATCTATACAGACGCTTCTTCTATGCAGAAGATAGTTGCGTCCACAGACCATGACAGATGATCTGTTGGCAAGTGATGGAGCATTCACAGGCCACGGCTTTGTGGGTTCCACGCATTACCCAGCCGCCTAACTACATGTAGTGTTAGGTACCCATTCGGAGCGGGGTGACTCAGGGACGCCCTATGCCCCGGGAACAAACCCTTGCCTTCACACGGATTCGAACCCTTGACCATCGGTACGACAGTCGAGTGCGCTGCCACTACTGCTACGCCTCAGTTGAGCACCACTCGCCTCCAAGCTACGCCTCAGTTGAGCACCACTCGCCTTCAAGCTACGCCTCAGTTGAACACCACTCGCCTCCAAGCTACGCCTCAGTTGAGCAACACTCGCCTCCAAGCTACGCCTCAGTTGAGCACCACTCGCCTTCAAGCTACGCCTCAGTAGAGCACCACTCGCCTCCAAGCTACGCCTCAGTTGGGCACCACTCGCCTTCAAGCTACGCCTCAGTTTAGCACAATGTTGCAAAAAGTAAAGTGTTCCAAAGCGTACAGTGTTCCAAAGAGTACAGTGTTCCAAAAAGTAAAGTGTTCCAAAGCGTACAGTGTTCGAAAGAGTACAGTGTTCCAAAAAGTAAAGTGTTCCAAAGCGTACAGTGTTCCAAAGAGTACAGTGTTCCAAAAAGTAAAGTGTTCCAAAGAGTACAGTGTTCCAAAAAGTAAAGTGTTCCAAAGAGTACAGTGTTCCAAGGAGTTAAGTGTTCCAAAGATTAAAGTTTTCCAAAGAGTACTATGCTCTAAAGAGCACGATGTTCCAAAGAGTACTTCTCTCTAAAGAGCTCGTTGTTCCAACGAGTACAATAAACCAAAGAGCTCAATGTTTCAGAGAGCACAACACCCCAAGTGACGCTCAGATAGAAACAGAACCATCCCCGAAATCAGGCGACAGCCCAGGTAATAGCTGCGACCACGTGGTGTAAAGGTCAGAGCGTTAACGTGAAATCAGTTAGATGTCCGTCCATTTCTGCGAGGTCCGTTACCACTAGAAGCTTTGCTCACCTGGTCTGATCTTAACTCATGATGCCCCCTCCCCTCACACAATCTGGCGTTGTGTCTGGTAGCCTCGAACTACTGGTCAAGACGACAGGTTGAATTCATTTTTTCCCCCTGGGCAGTGGGAATCTTATCTTACAGAAACCCAATTCGGCGGTTCTCCCAATGTAACAACAAGGGCAAAATGCTATTGGCTGGGGTTTTTTTCGGGCGACCTTTCCCTTTGTTTTAAAGTTATACACTGTGTTTACGGAAGACATGTAAAAACAGTTTTAGCTCGACTTTTAGCGTGTAACATGTATGTCATGCACTAAAAGTCAGACCGACAATTTTGGAATGGAATGCCAGGATGACATCACGAGGACAGAGTCCTTCAGTGGAAACTGATTTAATTGTTTTATTGTTTAAAAAATGTAAGGGTTTGAAAAATGGATGTAAAATTAAAAAAACAACAACAAAAAAAACAAAGCTACACCAATGGGCCAATGGGTATTTTTTAAATCCTTTATATTAACTCGTGGTGTCTGTTTGTTTGAGCCCTTGCTTGCTTGTTTGCTTGTCGCCAAAACTTTGGATCGTATTTTAACCCACTTCCTCGTAAGCTAAAGAGCTGAAATTTTGCAGGTAGTTTCGTGCCGATGATAAAAACGTTGTATCAAATCAGATGGATCGCATGTACTGTAATTAAATTATTGAATTTTTAGATTATTTTATTTATTCCTATGTATCATGTTATTTTTTGAGATAGAGTGTCGCGGTGCGTATTATATTGAACGACCTTTCCTGTCGCGCAATAAAGTGCGTATTTTATTGACAACACTTTTTATAAACATATTCCTGATCGGCGCGCATTATATTAAACACGTTTTACGAGACATAACTACAATTTTTTATTTTTGGATGGTCTGGCGCTGCGTATTATAATGAACATTCTTTTAGTTACGTCTCGTACATAAAGGATTTATAGTCAAAAACTTTTTTTTTACTTTAAAAAAATAATTCTAAGTAATTTAATAAATGTAAAAAATGAAAATGTGTTGTTATGTTTAGTTTACTACACTAAATAATAATCACCGGGATCATGACGCTGTGCAAAGATTAACGAACAGCTAACATTTAACTCGCGTGGGACACTCAATGTGTTGTGTATCTCATGGCACGTATCGCGTGTTCCATGGCCTTCGATGGGTCAGTGCAGACAGTGCCGATGTCCTGTTGAAATAGACGCAATAGTCCAGAGGTCATTGTCACTGTCACAAGACATCCGATGCGTCAGAGCACATATCGCGTAGCACTTATGACGTGCAACATGACGGGGGCGTATAAAATATTAACCGTACATGGACAGGAGACTTAAAGCTCTCGATGGACCGTTGAACATTTAGATGAAGATCGTTGTATCTTTCAACCGAGAAGCAACGTATATTAATAGGCCTAGAAATTCCACGGCCGGTATCTATAGAAAAATCCGGGGTGTTGAGTTTGTATCTGTTTGACTGAATTAATTGGCATCCTTCCGTCTCGCGATACGTTGGTGCATCACCGTTGGGTTGGGTTGCATTTCCTCGAGTGGCTGTGCAATCCTATCCTTGAGTGGCAGTCTTTACCACAGCTTTTACACACGAGTTCTGTGCTTCCAAATGTTTTGGCCTTTCTCATATAACTCTTCTGTCTGTAGACTCCTCCATCCTACGCTCCTCGGCTACTATGACGCCCTCTTTGACAACTGTGCGCCACGTAATGCGGTCGTCTGTGAGGCATCAATCGGCCTAGTCGTTTCATGGGCGAAATCTCTCTCTATGGAAACATCGTGGGTATTTAGTGGGACCATTTTGATAGATTATATCAATCAATTATACGGGTATTCTGTGAGGACTTATCTCTACAGACTTTTGACGATTGTACGTTACTATGAGTCAGCTTATCTTATCTTATCTTATCTTAACTTAACTTAACTTAACTTATCTTATCTTATCTATTACAGACGCTCCTTCCATATAGAAGATTATTGTATCCTACGCTTAGTGGACTGGACCAAGACAATGAACTTGTTTACAACTTTACCAAAATATTTTTGCTAACGCTTAGTTACTTATATATTATTCACGAGATACGACCCGCGTCGTAGCATACGCCGCAGACTTGCTCATCATAGATAGTGCAAAGAACGGGGGGGGTGAGAGAAAGGACACAAACAGCTGCACGAAGTAATTTGAGAAAAAAAAGCAGAAACAAACATTTAAAAAAAAATTAAAAATAAAATGTTCACACTGGGGCTTGGACTCAGGACTTTCCGCGTGCAAGTCGGACGTGATAACCACTACACTACAACTCATATTTTATTCTGTGAAGGAACAACGCAAGTGAACGCAAGAAGCATTGTTTCCAACCCCACCCCTTTTTTTTTCTCTCTTTCTTTTCATCCCACTACAGCTTGCCAATTGTGATTTGACGACCCCGTCGAGGGTCATTCGTCATGCTTACGTACACATACTCGTTTAGGTGAATTATATATATATAGATGTTCTTTACAGCTTTGTTTTACGAAAACCTTATCTAAAAATAGTAACATTGTGTAATGAGATATGACGTTTTCCGGTCTTGGAGATGACAAATCCCGATGAGACAAACGTTTGTTTCCTAAATTATTTATTTAAGATTGACTTTAATGACTTCTCCCCTCCTTTAATGACTTCTCCCCTCCTTTAATGACTTCTCCCCTCCTTTAATGACTTCTCCCCTCCTTTAATGACTTCTCCCCTCCTTTAATGACTTCTCCCCTCCTTTAATGACTTCTCCCCTCCTTTAATGACTTCTCCCCTCCTTTAATGACTTCTCCCCTCCTTTAATGACTTCTCCCCTCCTTTAATGACTTCTCCCCTCCTTTAATGACTTCTCCCCTCCTTTAATGACTTCTCCCCTCCTTTAATGACTTCTCCCCTCCTTTAATGACTTCTCCCCTCCTTTAATGACTTCTCCCCTCCTTTAATGACTTCTCCCCTCCTTTAATGACTTCTCCCCTCCTTTAATGACTTCTCCCCTCCTTTAATGACTTCTCCCCTCCTTTAATGACTTCTCCCCTCCTTTAATGACTTCTCCCCTCCTTTAATGACTTCTCCCCTCCTTTAATGACTTCTCCCTCCTTTAATGACTTCTCCCCTCCTTTAATGACTTCTCCCCTCCTTTAATGACTTCTCCCCTCCTTTAATGACTTCTCCCCTCCTTTAATGACTTCTCCCCTCCTTTAATGACTTCTCCCCTCCTTTAATGACTTCTCCCCTCCTTTAATGACTTCTCCCCTCCTTTAATGACTTCTCCCCTCCTTTAATGACTTCTCCCCTCCTCAGTCCAGTAACGTCAATGTACTTTAAAATGTTAATAATTTCCATCCATACTGACGACAAGTTATGTGACCAACCAGCGTCAAACTCATACTTCCCAGTACTTGTACAGCGAGCTACCTCATCCACCCTTCCAGTTATATGATGACAATGACGTATAGTTAGCAGTTTCTCCCCGGGATGAATTTCGCTTTAACGGAAATCTGGCCACGTGGACGACCCTCAGAACAAAGGCTAATTGCAGGGAGCTGGTGGAACGCCACCCCCCCCACCACTCCCCCTCTACCATCACAGTTATACGCACACGCGACCCTCGTAGCTATTATCTCCCCTTAATTAACTGGCATTGTTTCCCCTTATATTTTCCCTCTTTCCAAAATTGTCCTCAGCCCATTCCCGGTCACAGGGCCGATCGTAAAACTCCGGGATTAGCCGTTGACCTGTGATGTACGTCCTTGGCCGGAAACTGATTTGTCTCCCTTCTCTCTCCCCTTTCCCGGCTCTAAACGTCCGTGAACGGTGCGGCCTTTATTTGTACCGGCTGGACATCCTCACATGCCGTAATTCATTGTAATGACCCGGCCCTCTTGTCACGACAGATTGGTTCTCCTTGACCATAAAGAAGGAACGTTGTCCAACGGTCAAACACTGACCAACGCCAAACGACAACAGAGGCTTCGATGAAACTGGTCAGTTTACAACGCTCTCATCTTCAAGGAATTCATTGCAACGTGAGATGACAGGTGGAGTTAACAGTGTCATATGCGCATGGTCGGCACGGAGTCATTGTTATGGAGTCATGATTTTGGAGTAGTTGTGTCGTGGAGTCATTGATGTAAAGAGAGTTTCTTGGCGTCACTGTCGTGGAGTCAGCATCGTGAAGATATTCATGAATTTCGGGAGCAATAGATTTTCAGAGGAGTCGTGAAATCAAAAGTCATTAAAAGATTTGACCTGGGTCGTAGAATCAGAATGAAGAATTCAAGGTCATGTTGTCTTTGCGTGTAGACCTTGTTATCTCGGGTGACTTGCAGACAACCTAATATCCATTTCCACTTAGGTTTGTCTTCAAGCTACTGACGCGACTAGCTAATGAACACCAGATAGAAACAGACAATGAATGTTGCATTGCTTAATTAACATTGGGAAACAAAAAGAAAGAAAGGCATTTCCTTTCCGAATCGCTGTCAATTGTATGTCTGGGCTTTGACAGGGAACTTGGCTAACTTCACTGGATAAGGTCGCCTTTAATCAGATCAAAGATAGGCGTATATATTACTGAATAGAGTGGCGTGAAAACGGCGGCCCGTGGGGTTCTGTGCGGCCCTCGGAAGCCTGCAGGGGACATGAAAAAAATAAAATAAATGTATGTTAAAGCGTGCATGTTTGTACTTGACTACATGAGGCTAGATTTTTAATTTTTATTTGTTTGTAGATGCTGCCTTTTGACGGTTCATGACTTACTTATGTGGCCTTTGGCCTGAAATCGTTCATGCATCACTGACTTAAGAGAGGATAAAAGAAATAAATAGGTATGTTCAATAGAACTGAAATATCATTCACTCTAAAGCTGGTAATGTGCCATCTCTCTCTCTTTCTCTCTCTCTTTCTCTCTTTGTCTTTCTCTCTCTCTCTCTTTCTCTCTCTCTCTCTCTCTTTCTCTCTCTCTCTCTCTCTCTCTCTCTCTCTCTCTCTCTCTCTCTCTCTCTCTCTCGCTCCCCCGCTCTGGCGTTCTGTATCACGTTTCAACTACAAAACATCAGTAAATTAAATAAAGACAACGGAAAACGTAATGACGTGCAACACCCCCCCCCCAACCTGTGATCTCGTCTTACAGGGGACGAATACTACCGCTTAGAGCCCCTACACATATGTCTATTGTTGTTAGGGTGTTGAACGTATTCCGTCTCCTCCCCCCCCCCAATCTCACCCCACCGTGTCCTGCAGTTATCGTTTTCATTTAATACCACATTCAAAACCTCAATTGTTTTTTTTTCTCTCACTTGTCAAATAGTTCAGCGGGATGAGCACGGGTAAAGAAAACACCGTGACGTAATTCATGGATATATACACGCGCTTAATTTGTTCCCGTGTGGGTGAGATGATTGATGGGATGCGAGCTGGACATTCTCTTAAAGCCTGGAACTGCCCACTGGCCCGGCATGCATCATGTCTTTGATGATGACGTGGGACGTAATTGAATTGCTGTTGGCCGGGTCCGGCTATACCCCAGGTTTATTTCATTACAGGCGGCTGTAAACGTTGTTGTTATTTGTTTATGGTTTTAAGGCGACAAAACGAGGTTTGTATTGTTCAGTTGTAGGAGATATTAATTTTTTGCCTATCTCGCACAGTAAAATCCCTTGCTATAACGATATGGCGTCAATAACACAAGGGGATGAATTATCGATAGGATAATTTCGGTTACGTGGAATAGCCAGGAATACACAAGCGCAGTGTAGTTCAATTTTTCCTAATCCGTCATAGGTTCCAGGAATTAGTTCTTTGTGGCAGAGAATGCCGCCCTTAAATATTATTCTATTGAAGTGTCGCCATGGGCGGACCATCCTCCCATCTAACGTCATTTGGTGGGGAAACGCCACTAGACCCCCATTCGTCCACCACAACCTACTAAACGCCACTAGACCCCCATTCGTCCAACAACAACCTACTAAACGCCACTAGACCCCCATTCGTCCACCACAACCTACTAAACGCCACTAGACCCCCATTCGTCCACAACAACCTACTAAACGCCACTAGACCCCCATTCGTCCACCACAACCTACTAAACGCCACTAGACCCCCATTCGTCCACCAACAACCTACTAAACGCCACTAGACCCCCATTCGTCCACCACAACCTACTAAACGCCACTAGACCCCCATTCGTCCACAACAACCTACTAAACGCCACTAGACCCCCATTCGTCCACCACAACCTACTAAACGCCACTAGACCCCCATTCGTCCACCACAACCTACTAAACGCCACTAGACCCCCATTCGTCCAACAACAACCTACTAAACGCCACTAGACCCCCATTCGTCCACAACAACCTACTAAACGCCACTAGACCCCCATTCGTCCAACAACAACCTACTAAACGCCACTAGACCCCCATTCGTCCACCAACAACCTACTAAACGCCACTAGACCCCCATTCGTCCACCAACAACCTACTAAACGCCACTAGACCCCCATTCGTCCAACCACAACCTACTAAACGCCACTAGACCCCCATTCGTCCAACAACAACCTACTAAACGCCACTAGACCCCCATTCGTCCAACAACAACCTACTAAACGCCACTAGACCCCCATTCGTCCAACAACAACCTACTAAACGCCACTAGACCCCCATTCGTCCAACACAACCTACTAAACGCCACTAGACCCCCATTCGTCCAACACAACCTACTAAACGCCACTAGACCCCCATTCGTCCACACAACCTACTAAACGCCACTAGACCCCCATTCGTCCAACAACAACCTACTAAACGCCACTAGACCCCCATTCGTCCACCACAACCTACTAAACGCCACTAGACCCCCATTCGTCCAACACAACCTACTAAACGCCACTAGACCCCCATTCGTCCACCACAACCTACTAAACGCCACTAGACCCCCATTCGTCCACCACAACCTACTAAACGCCACTAGACCCCCATTCGTCCACCACAACCTACTAAACGCCACTAGACCCCCATTCGTCCACCACAACCTACTAAACGCCACTAGACCCCCATTCGTCCACCACAACCTACTAAACGCCACTAGACCCCCATTCGTCCACCACAACCTACTAAACGCCACTAGACCCCCATTCGTCCACCACAACCTACTAAACGCCACTAGACCCCCATTCGTCCACCACAACCTACTAAACGCCACTAGACCCCCATTCGTCCACCACAACCTACTAAACGCCACTAGACCCCCATTCGTCCACCACAACCTACTAAACGCCACTAGACCCCCATTCGTCCACCACAACCTACTAAACGCCACTAGACCCCCATTCGTCCACCACAACCTACTAAACGCCACTAGACCCCCATTCGTCCACCACAACCTACTAAACGCCACTAGACCCCCATTCGTCCACCACAACCTACTAAACGCCACTAGACCCCCATTCGTCCACCACAACCTACTAAACGCCACTAGACCCCCATTCGTCCACCACAACCTACTAAACGCCACTAGACCCCCATACGTCCAACAACAACCTACTTAGGCTCTTCAAGCTTTTTAAAAATATCTTAGTAAAGAAAAATATTTAAAAATCTCTCAGAAGAATGTTTGTTTGCGATAGACTATTGATAAAATATTGCTTAAATGCGCCCCAAATATTCCAGTGAGCTCAGAGCGGGACTAATCTCACTGTGCTTACACCATCCTGTGCCTGGAAAGGAATATATATATATATATAATATATATATATATATATATATATATATATATATATATATATATATATATTTATATATATTACATAATTGTGTGTGGCACTGCCTTCATTCAGTCCTTGAATAGCACACGATTTTTCAATGATCAAATTTATGGACAACGGGACTTAATAACGAATCCCAGCAGTTACCGTTGGTGAAGGCGAGCATGTACATAAATGACACTGACAATTACACCGTACTTACTCAATTACATCATATTGACATGGAACGATCATTACTCACCGACATCAAAGTAATTAAGTCATCTAAAGAATAAAAATAAAACAACTAATCAAATTTACCAGGCTAGCGCCCTGCCCTCAAGGGAAATAATTCTTTGCTATCAAATAATTTCTTTAGTAGTAGCTCCCCTTCATTTTGTCACGACTGGGGACCGGGGAATGACAACGTCAAGTTATTTATTTAAACAAAAAAATACAAGAAAACAATGTAATATATATGAGTTAATATTCCAAATGGTAGATTTATGTTTAAACACTCATCTACTTCCGGTTCGGGCCAGTGTTAAGTTTCTCTTCATTTCTTAGTGTTCTATAATCAAAATGATTGCATGTCAATATCTAAAACGAAAGTGACATCTTAAATGACGTATGGGAATTGTGTTATGAATAGGATCTTCCAAGTATGAGCGATGAAAATATTTTTTTTCACTTATAAGAAACGGGTCAATCTACTAGTAGTTTAATCAATAAACTTAACTCGCCACGAAAGCCTTTCCCCAAAAATACAAATACAATAAAATGGAACAATTCAAGCGATAAAATGATTTATCAATAATGAGACTATCGACATCGTTGTTGTTTTTTTTGTTATTTTTTGCAATTGAATGGCGTAAAAAAAACACACCCGACATAACAATTAAATTTGCTTGGTATTTGTCACAGTCTGTGTATAGTAGTATTTGATGATTGTAGTACAACTCAATAATGGCATTTAACAAATTCAATATCACGATGCTTGGACTGGGGTGGGAGGAGCCGGCGAGGGTGTTTAACTGAATCATGGTCTCGTTGATTAAACTTGTTATCTCACCCCTGCCCTCCCCCATGCCAACAGTGAGAGAACCGTTGATACCAAACCGTTGATACCAAACGATCGATCTCACAACATCATTATCATCAACAACAACTACTACAACAACAACAACGGCTGAAGACATCCACCGACCTGACTGTTTGCCGACTGTGTGAGTACTGTCAGTTGTACCCGTTACTTGGGAGTCCAGTCACGTCTGCCTCATCCACTCTTAACACTGCCCCCCTCCCCCCCAAATTTACAAGACCAGAGAAGCAATAGTTGGGTTTGGAATATGTCGGGTGGGTTGGGGGAGAAGGGGTGGGTTTGGTTTGTGGAAGGTGCGGAATAAGACGGGTGAGGGGGGCTGGGGGAGTTGAGAGGGGGGGGCTGGGGTGAGCAGTCTGACGACCAGATGTTTGATTAAGGCCGGGCTTTTAATTGCCTCGCCGTTTGGTGGTTATTGGTCCAATTCTTTTTTCATGTTCCGTTGTGTGCCCTGGCGAGTGTGTGCGTTTGTGTGTTAGTGCGTGTGTTTGAAAACTTTGGGGCGTAGGGTGAGTATGACGACAATGTGTGTGGTTTTGATGGCCAACAGGCGCTCTATTCGCCCACGTCTGCCGGTAATGTTAAACTGTTAAGTGAGTCCGGAGAGTTGTTTTAGTTAGAGAGTTTAAATATATTTGATGAATTTTAAAAGAAAGAGAAATTCGTTTATGGTGGTCTGTTTTGGATGTGGATAATCGGGGGGGGGGCGGGAGGGGGGATGAGGGGGGGGGCGTGTGATCTTGCATCTGGTCCTTGCTATAAAAAATTCAGTTAGCAGAAGTCGTATTAACCGTTTCTTGACTTCATCCCGTAAACGTATTTTATTTGTAGGTTTATATTTTGATTATGAACGTTCAAATGTGACAATGAAACCAGTCTCTGAGGTGTCAACTAAGACACATCATTGTTTCAATAGTTATTCAAATCATAGGTCTGCTGAATACGGGTTATCACCTTGTGAGACACGATGTCCAGATTTGTCACAATTGTAATCGTTTAATAGGACAACCTTTGAGTGTGTTAAGGCTTTCAATATTACTAAAGCTTGAGAGAGAGAGAGAGAGAGAGAGAGAGAGACAGAAAAAAAAGGGGGAAAAAAGCTTAAATTTGACTCAAAAAGCTCTGAAATCTTACTTGAGAAACGTCTTAATGTGACGTCAATCATAAAGAAATCTGACTTCAAAATAAATTTTAAAAACCCGTAAAAAACCAAGTTTTTGACTATAAATCCTTTATGTACGAGACGTAACTAAAAGAATGTTCATTATAATACGCAGCGCAAGACCATCCAACAATACAAAATTGTAGTTGTGTCGTAAAACATGTTTAATATAATGCGCACCGATCAGGAATATGTTTATAAAAAAAGTGTTGTCAGTAAAATACGTACCTCATTGCGCGACAGAAAGGTCGTTCAATATAATACGCACCGTGACACTCTATCTCAAAAAATAACATGATACATAGAGAAAAAAAGAGATAAATAAAATAATCTAAAAAATCAATAATTTTATTACGGTACATGCGATAGATCTGAAATTTTGATACATAGTTTTATATCATCGCAACCAAACTGCGTGCTAAATTTCAGCTCGCTAGCTTACGAGGAAGTGGGTTAAAAATCGATCCAAAGTTTTGGCGCAAGCAATCAAGGGTGCACGCAGACACCACGAGTTAATATAAAGGATTTAAAAAATAAAATAAAATGTTACCTAACTTTATTTTTTAAAAATAAAATAATAAAAAATTGATACTACAAATCTTCTCTCTCTTCAACCCGGGACCGGCCCTCCCCCCCCCCTCCTCAACTATTGGAATATCAGAATCGGGAGGGGCGTACTACAAAAATGGAATATTATAATCACTGAAATAAGAACTGGATTTTAATTGAGAGATAAGGGCGCTTTGTTTCAGTAACTCCACATATGAAGGCGCTTTGTTTCAATGACTCCACATGTCAGGGCGCTTTGTTTCAATGACTCCACGTGTCAGGGCGTTTTGTTTCAGTAACTCCACATATAAGGGCGCTTTGTTTAAGAAACTCCACATATGAGGGCGCTTTGTTGTATTGCCCCCACTTGCCGTGTTAGGCCTTGTATGTATTCTCATGTTACCGGCCGTCATCTCAATTAGTAACCTTTGTTTGAACTTTGAACTTAGCCGCGAAGTCGATGACGTGCTAATGGCGGTGTTGCCTCATTACCGGCAATCAGTTCATCGTTTGCCTGTGGCTTGTGCACTCAGTTATTGTGCACTCAGTTATTGTGTACTCAGTTATTGTGTACTCAGTTATTGTGTACTCAGTTATTGTGTACTCAGTTATTACGTACTCAGTTATTGTGTACTCAGTTATTGTGTACTCAGTTATTGTGTACTCAGTTATTGTGTACTCAGTTATTACGTACTCAGTTATTACGTACTCAGTTATTGTGTACTCAGTTATTGTGTACTCAGTTATTGTGTACTCAGTTATTGTGCACTCAGTTATTATGTACTCAGTTATTGTGTACTCAGTTATTGTGTACTCAGTTATTGTGTACTCAGTTATTGTGTACTCAGTTATTGTGTACTCAGTTATTGTGTACTCAGTTATTGTGTACTCAGTTATTGTGTACTCAGTTATTGTGTACTCAGTTATTGTGTACTCAGTTATTGTGTACTCAGTTATTGTGTACTCAGTTATTGTGTACTCAGTTATTGTGTACTCAGTTATTGTGTACTCAGTTATTGTGTACTCAGTTATTGTGTACTCAGTTATTATGTACTCAGTTATTGTGTACTCAGTTATTGTGTACTCAGTTATTGTGTACTCAGTTATTGTGTACTCAGTTATTGTGTACTCAGTTATTACGTACTCAGTTATTGTGTACTCAGTTATTGTGTACTCAGTTATTGTGTACTCAGTTATTGTGCACTCAGTTATTGTGTACTCAGTTATTGTGTACTCAGTTATTGTGTACTCAGTTATTGTGTACTCAGTTATTGTGTACTCAGTTATTGTGTACTCAGTTATTGTGACTCAGTTATTGTGTACTCAGTTATTGTGTACTCAGTTATTGTGTACTCAGTTATTGTGTACTCAGTTATTGTGTACTCAGTTATTGTGTACTCAGTTATTGTGTACTCAGTTATTGTGTACTCAGTTATTGTGTACTCAGTTATTGTGTACTCAGTTATTGTGTACTCAGTTATTGTGTACTCAGTTATTATGTACTCAGTTATTGTGTACTCAGTTATTGTGTACTCAGTTATTGTGTACTCAGTTATTGTGTACTCAGTTATTGTGTACTCAGTTATTGTGTACTCAGTTATTGTGTACTCAGTTATTGTGTACTCAGTTATTGTGTACTCAGTTATTGTGTACTCAGTTATTGTGTACTCAGTTATTGTGTACTCAGTTATTGTGTACTCAGTTATTGTGTACTCAGTTATTATGTACTCAGTTATTGTGTACTCAGTTATTGTGTACTCAGTTATTGTGTACTCAGTTATTGTGTACTCAGTTATTGTGTACTCAGTTATTGTGTACTCAGTTATTGTGTACTCAGTTATTATGTACTCAGTTATTGTGTACTCAGTTATTGTGTACTCAGTTATTATGTACTCAGTTATTGTGTACTCAGTTATTGTGCACTCAGTTATTGTGTACTCAGTTATTGTGTACTCAGTTATTGTGTACTCAGTATTGTGTACTCAGTTATTGTACTCAGTTATTGTGTACTCAGTTATTATGTACTCAGTTATTGTGTACTCAGTTATTGTGTACTCAGTTATTGTGTACTCAGTTATTGTGTACTCAGTTATTGTACTCAGTTATTGTGTACTCAGTTATTGTGTACTCAGTTATTGTGTACTCAGTTATTGTGTACTCAGTTATTGTGTACTCAGTTATTGTACTCAGTATTGTCTCAGTTATTGTGTACTCAGTTATTGTGTACTCAGTTATTGTACTCAGTTATTGTGTACTCAGTTATTGTGTACTCAGTTATTGTGTACTCAGTCATTGTGTACTCAGTTATTGTGTACTCAGTTATTGTGTACTCAGTTATTGTGTACTCAGTTATTGTGTACTCAGTTATTGTGTACTCAGTTATTATGTACTCAGTTATTGTGTACTCAGTTATTGTGTACTCAGTTATTGTGTACTCAGTTATTGTGTACTCAGTTATTGTGTACTCAGTTATTGTGTACTCAGTTATTGTGTACTCAGTTATTGTGTACTCAGTTATTGTGTACTCGTTATGTGTACTCAGTTATTGTGTACTCAGTTATTGTGTACTCAGTTATTACGTACTCAGTTATTGTGTACTCAGTTATTGTACTCAGTATGTACTCAGTTATTGTGTACTCAGTTATTGTGTACTCAGTTATTGTGTACTCAGTTATTGTGTACTCAGTTATTGTGTACTCAGTTATTGTGTACTCAGTTATTGTGACTCAGTTATTGTGTACTCAGTTATTGTGTACTCAGTTATTGTGTACTCAGTTATTGTGTACTCAGTTATTATGTACTCAGTTATTGTGTACTCAGTTATTGTGTACTCAGTTATTGTGTACTCAGTTATTATGTACTCAGTTATTGTGTACTCAGTTATTGTGTACTCAGTTATTGTGTACTCAGTTATTATGTACTCAGTTATTGTGTACTCAGTTATTGTGTACTCAGTTATTGTGTACTCAGTTATTGTGTACTCAGTTATTGTGTACTCAGTTATTGTGTACTCAGTTATTGTGTACTCAGTTATTGTGTACTCAGTTATTGTGTACTCAGTTATTGTGTACTCAGTTATTGTGTACTCAGTTATTGTGTACTCAGTTATTGTGTACTCAGTTATTACGTACTCAGTTATTGTGTACTCAGTTATTGTGTACTCAGTCATTGTGTACTCAGTTATTATGTACTCAGTTATTGTGTACTCAGTTATTGTGTACTCAGTCATTGTGTACTCAGTTATTGTGTACTCAGTTATTGTGCACTCAGTTATTGTGTACTCAGTTATTTGTACTCAGTCATTGTGTACTCAGTTATTGTGTCTCAGTTATTATGTACTCAGTTATTGTGTACTCAGTTATTGTGTACTCAGTCATTGTGTACTCAGTCATTGTGTACTCAGTTATTATGTACTCAGTATTAGTACTCAGTTATTGTGTACTCAGTCATTGTGTACTCAGTTATGTACTCAGTTATTGTGTACTCAGTCATTGTGTACTCAGTCATTGTGTACTCAGTTATTGTGTACTCAGTCATTGTGTACTCAGTTATTGTGTACTCAGTTATTGTGCACTCAGTTATTGTGTACTCAGTTATTGTGTACTCAGTTATTGTGCACTCAGTTATTGTGTACTCAGTTATTGTGTACTCAGTCATTGTGTACGAATGCAGTTGTATACAACAGCTGTTGCGTTTGTATATGTTGTACGAATATGCTGTATACGACTGATATGGTGTATGAATCTATTCTATATGACTGCTGTTGTGTATGTATCTGTTGCATACGACTGATTGTTGTGTATAAAAGTGTTGTGTATAAATGTGTTGTGTATAAATGTATGGTATACGGTTGTTCAAGACTGGTGTGAAATCTTTACGTTATTTTGTATGTTTTGTTACATTCAAGTCAATCTCGTGGAAGGAGAACTTGTCAACATTGTATTATGATTATAAAAACCTTGGTCATTTTCAATATTTCTTTGGAGTCATCCAAGTGGAACAAAAAAAAAGTCACCAGTAATAAATACACCACAGTGACATTACCATACAGTTCGATATTTGTTGTTTTTTATTGAGATTTAAAGAGTATATAATTTTATTTTTTTTGGTTTAAGCCTTCTTTTCCTAAAATGATTTCTTATTCTATATATCTCACGTTTTCTCTTGGGAAAATGAATTTATTATATTTTTAAAAAGATGGTTTTCCCCAACATTTAACGTGGGAAGAAAAAAAAAGCTAAGTAAAAAAAAATCCGCCACCTGTATTAATAGGCTTGATTTACACATATTCAACGTTCTAATGACACCTTTACACTACTCACCCACCACCTTTACACTACTCACCCACCACCTTTACACTACTCACCCACCACCTTTACACTACTCACCCACCACCTTTACACTGCTCACCCACCACCTTTACACTACTCACCCACCACCTTTACACTGCTCACCCACCACCTTTACACTACTCACCCACCGCCTTTACACTGCTCACCCACCACCTTTACACTACTCACCCACCACCTTTACACTACTCACCCACCACCTTTACACTACTCACCCACCACCTTTACACTACTCACCCACCACCTTTACACTGCTCACCCACCACCTTTACACTGCTCACCCACCACCTTTACACTGCTCACCCACCACCTTTACACTGCTCACCCACCACCTTTACACTGCTCACCCACCACCTTTACACTGCTCACCCACCACCTTTACACTGCTCACCCACCACCTTTACACTGCTCACCCACCACCTTTACACTGCTCACCCACCACTACACTGCTCACCCACCCCTTACCTCACCCCACCTTACACTGCTCACCCACCACCTTTACACTACTCACCCACCACCTTTACACTACTCACCCACCACCTTACACTTCACACCTACCTCACCCACCACCTTTACACTACTCACCCACCACCTTTACACTACTCACCCACCACCTTTACACTACTCACCCACCACCTTTACACTACTCACCCACCACCTTTACACTACTCACCCACCACCTTTGACACTACTCACCCACCACCTTGACACTACTCACCCACCACCTTGACACTACTCACCCACCACCTTGACACTACTCACCCACCACCTTGACACTACTCACCCACCACCTTGACACTACTCACACCACTACACCTCACCCACCCCTTTACACTACTCACCCACCACCTTTACACTACTCACCCACCACCTTTACACTACTCACCCACCACCTTTACACTACTCACCCACCACCTTTACACTACTCACCCACCACCTTTACACTACTCACCCACCACCTTTACACTACTCACCCACCACCTTTACACTACTCACCACCACCTTTACACTACTCACCCACCACCTTTACACTACTCACCCACCACCTTTACACTACTCACCCACCACCTTTACACTACTCACCCACCACCTTTACACTACTCACCCACCACCTTTACACTACTCACCCACCACCTTTACACTACTCACCCACCACCTTTACACTACTCACCCACCACTTTACACTACTCACCCACCACCTTTACACTACTCACCCACCACCTTTACACTACTCACCCACCACCTTTACACTACTCACCCACCACCTTTACACTACTCACCCACCACTACTCACCCACCACTACTCACCCACCACTACTCACCCACCACTACTCACCCACCACGTCGCCCGATCCGTGTTATTAACAGCAACAAAAACAAAATTAACGTTCTGGTTAAAACTTTCACATTACCTACAGAATAGTTCAATCTAAGGGAGGCGATCTTATCAAGCTCTATACTCTAAAAACAAACAACATTATGCAGGGGAGTATTGTGTGATGAAGAGTGCGGTGGGGTGAGCAAGTTGTGGGGGTACAGTGTATCTTTGTATGTGTGTGTGTGGGGGGGGGAGGGTATCGATGGGGTCGGGGATGGTCTAAATGTGACGATTGGAGGGGGGGTGGTAGGGGAGGCTCTCGATGTATGGTGTCTAGAGATTGCTTAAATCATTTTCATAGGAATAATTGCTGATTACATTGAGGAGAACAGCGGGATAAGTTGGCGCGTTAACATTTTATACATCAATTCTGTCTCTCCAACACACACTCTTTCTCGGTCTCTCTCTCTCTCTCGCTCACCTTCACTGTCTTTCGACCACTCTCCTCTCCTTTCTCTGCATCTCTGTGTTGTGTCTCATTCATTCATTCATTCACTCTCTCTCCTACCTCTCTCGCTCTTATTCCTTCTCCCTCACTCACTCTCTGTCACGCTCATACTCCCACTTTAATGCTCTCTCTTCCCCTCTCTCTTTCTCTCTCTCTCTATCTCTCATCCTCTCTCTCTCTTCCTCTCTCTCTCTCCCTCTCTCTGAAAACTACTTACTGACTTTCTCCATAAACATTCAAACGTCTACTCTAACCCTCCAGCCCCCCCCCTATGTGCTGTACAGTGCGCCCCCCCCCCTCGACCCATCCAATTCGTTCCTACAATTGAGTGTCGAAATTGCCTGGGGGACAAAGAGGAAGAAATTATGACGTAGGGTACCTAAGACCCCAAGTGTTTAGACAAGGAAATGTAGATGACGGTTTAAGATGGTGCCAGGGCCCTCTTTTCGGCCTCGTGTTTCCCTCCTCCATCTCGCCGTCACCGATTACGAAGGTCTCGTGTAGGTACAAGGTTACAGAGAAACCAACCGAAATTACCAGTGAGACAAAGAAGGGGTTGTGGGGGAGGGGGGATGGGGTGGAGATTACAGACCTGGTGTATTTTTTCATTTCTTTTCGTATTCAACGAGAATCGTCCATAATAAAAAGTTTACCGAGAATAAAGCAGACGTGATTAGGCATCTTACGGAAATCAGTGTATTACATTTTTTGTTGTTGTAAATTATAAAAAACTTAGGCTTGTCATTGAAATACATAAATATATACATTTGAAGACCCTGGATTTAAGTATATCCCAAGCCATCATTGTATTAGCTGAAGGGAAATTCAAATTTAAAATACAATATTATTTAAGTGATTTTCTAATATTTTTTGGGGGTCACCAAATGATTATTTGTGTCCTGACGTGCAATCGGTGACGGCGATATGGAAGGGCGAAGAACGAGGCAGAAAAGAGGGCAATGGCACCATCTTAAACAGCAACCTACATTTCCTTGTCTGAAAACAAGGCTTAAGTTTAAGTGTCCATCTGACACGCTTGTCATTTGTGACAACCGAAGAAATATGAAAGACACCAGAAACACCACAAAAATGATTAAAAACAAAAGTGGCTGTAAATGAAGTACGAAAAATCTACAATAATACGAAAGAGGTCAGCGACTCGTGTGGGACAAAATGGAACACTTTTCCTCAAGGTCAATGTCATGCTGTCATGTCGTAGGCACAGGGTAACCTCCCAACCATCGTTCCCTCTAAGGTTCGTTGGTCCGTGTGCAAAATAACAAACTAGTTCAAAGTTGCACAGCATCCATTTTTTTTTGTGGAAAACTTTTACACATCACAAACACATACAATTTATTATCCTTAGCAAAATTTGCTGCGCGGTAATTCTAAATTGCTGCGCGGCATCGGTCTATATCTGTGCGGCCGTGCAGCTTATAGGGAACATTGCTTCCAAATATTTTACAGTTTATTTTGTCTAGAAGCCCGTGCATTCTGTCATCTATTCCTCCCCCACCCCCCACAAATCCTCGGCTATTCCGACATCAAAACGACATACACTCAACACGCCACCAAACATATAACATCTACAACAAGAATGTCTGCTCTCCGAGACAAGGATGCAGGCCAGATACCAAAACAAAGACGATCTCAAAGGAGAATATGGCCGACTCCTATGACACTTAACTGGCAGTCTCCTCACTCCCCCCTCCCCACCCCCACCCCCACACACACACTTTCTGATTAGCACCTTTGGGGAAAGGGAGGCGTTTGTTTTCGTCAATATAAAAGTGTGGTACCGAAATATCACGCCATTAACTTAACGGTTCACTCAGCTGGGATTGGTTACATCATTACGAGGCTCATAGAGCTCTCGGCAGAGATGAAATCTGTTGGTTTGTTCTTGTTTTTGCCCGTGGGGCATATATTATCAGTTGTTGGGAATTCGTGATCTTATGATGAAGATAATTGGTAGAGGACGTTGTCTTGGGATTCAGTTGGACAACAATCAAAGAAACGTGTGGGGTGGGGTGGTGGGGGGGTCTATTAAGCTCGGGAGGCACGTCGCGCATCTTGCCCTTTAAATAACCCGGCTCTTCAATATAACAAACACAAATAACTAAAGACTTACTGTAAGATTTTAGAATGGCATCTTAAGTGTTTCAATTCTCGATACATGACCGTCATGAAAATACCAGGATGAAATCAATTTTCGCGTATTAACTAAAAAAACACACGAGATATTAGGAAAAAAAATCATATCTTATTTTATTATATTACAGACGTCCTTTCTATACAGATTTTTTTTTGCGTCCTACGCATATCCATCTTTTAAGTGTACTCTTGCATTTATTAGAGTTTTCAAAGTTGAAAGTGTGTTCGTCCTTATGTTTAGTTCAAGCCATACATTCATCGCCCGGAGGTCATACAGGAGGTGGTACAATTTGGTTCAATTGGACAAGAATTTGTACATGTACCAAAATACTCGATAAAAATGTATATATGTTATAAAGCGGTAATCCCTTTTTAAACTTTTAGAGCAAAATAAATACAATAACTTACTTTTACTAATTTAAACACTTAAATCAGAAATATAAAAAAATTATTGAATGCTTTACAATAAGTTTTGCGTGTGTTTTGTTGAGTTTAAAGGGGTTTTTAACTTAGAAAAAGGTTTTTAAAAGCAGACTTCCAACAACAACAATGGCGCCGTAAGTCACAGAAGATAGTGAAATATACAAATTTTTATTTCGTACAAATCGTAAAATAGTACTTTTATTTCAACAAAAAAATAATGTTTCACTTTTAAAATAGATTTCATAATAATAATTAATGGGGTAAGCTTTAAAAAATGTTTTTTTTTAATGCCATGAAATATAAAATGCGCTAAAATAAGGGATTACCTTATAAAAACATATGAGAACCACCGCCTGCCCCCACCATCGAACCCCATATTCTCGTAACGTCATAAATACTTGATGACAAGACGGCCAGATTTCTAGTATCCCAGAAGTTGCCAGTTTGTGGCGTGTCTGGACGTGAATAGCGTCGTAAACACGTCCCGGCCCTCGCGGGTACGCTCGATGACTGTACACAGAGCGCGCATCCAATGAGTGTTCCATTGAGCGCCATTAACGATGTCCTGGGCCCCACGGGGCGAGGCTGGTGGTGGGGGAGAGGGGTCACATGAAAGCAAACGATTCCATAAGATTGCTACGGGCATGAATTGCGCAAGGAAATGTGCTATCTTTGTGTTTTTTTTCCCAATAGTTTTAGTTTTAGATATTTTTGTTTGCTTTTTTCAAAAGATATTATTTGTTATAATTCTTCGGGGTATTGATTGATGTACTTGTGGTGATCGATATTATCGCGTTTTTTTAATTGTTTTTGGACGCGTTCCGCAATGGAATTTGATATTTGACAAAGCCGTAAAGACTTGCAGGGATTTTATTTTTGATACAGGGAAGATATACATAAAAAAGAGGCTTTTTATGATTAAGATATTATAGTCCGGTCTAGGGTATCCCTCAATTCCCCATATTACTCATCACTGCCTTCAGAAGACCTGTAGTGTTATAGAAGTTACTGGGTGGAGTTGGGCAACATGTTCGGAAACCATTTGAGTTTTAGCCTTAACCAAAGATGAAACGAGCTGCGTTCTTTTCAGCGATTCTTCGAGGTACTTTGAACGATTACATGACTGTAATGGACAATTTAAAAAAAATAACTGGTATTCAATGCGTGCTGACACAACATAACAGGTTGGTACGCGTGCTACTACAATATAATAATTGACACGCGTGCTACTAGAACATAATAGTTCGACACGCGTGCTACTACAATTTAATAGGTAGTGCTACCAAAACATCAAATGCAATGTTCCTTCAAAGGTTCGTTGGTCCGTGTGCAAAATGAAAAAAACTCGTGTGCAAAGTTGTACAGCATCCAATTTGCGTGCAATATTTTTACAAAATTTGCTGCGCGGTAATTCTAAACTACTGCGCGGCATCTGTCAGATATCTGCGCATCCGTGCAGCTTAAAGGGAACATTGATCACATGTATTACATGGCTCTGATGTATTACATGGCTCTGATGTATCACATGTATTACATGGCTCTGATGTAGTATTACATGGCTCTGATGTATTACATGGCTCTGGTGTATTACATGGCTCTGATGTATCCATGCAATCGTATCATTTCTGTTCTCCATTTTTTCAAACGCCTGACAATTTCCCACCTGTTCAAAATGGTCAGTCACTTGACGAAGCCTTCAGCTGTCAAACGCCGTTGTCTCCTTTAATCCACGTCTCTTTCAGTTTAACTCAACTCACCTCACTGCTCCAAACCCCATCCCCCCCCATTCCCTAAATCCAATCTCAAAACCAACCAACTCACCCTATTACCACCGCTAACGAATCCTTTGTCGAGCCGGATGATGAGGGCTTTGGCCACCCACTCGTGGGATTATCATAGCACTAAAATGACCAATTTTATGTTCAGGCTTAGCTCGCTCTCAAAGGCAAACCCAGCCATCTGAACTCAAGCAATACACAAATGACGGCACGCGTTCGCTCGCTTTTCCTCTGCAGTTTTGTATTTATTTGTTATGACAAAGAAGTTTAATCTTGTTGAAACTCAACATCCGTTCAGTGTCTCTGACCACCCCACAGGACTTCTACATCGCTTGTTTCCTTCTTTTTTCTTTCCTCACCCAAGCGACGAGAAAGAAAAGAAATGAAAACCCTCGCCCACGACTCGGTAAGGCAATTATCCATTTCTCTGGTGTATTCCATAGCGTCTAAGAGAAGGGACTCGTTGCGTCCATATAATTGTGTGTAATCTGCGCTCTGTTTCCAAGACGTACTTAAGTTTATTTACTCTACAGATCGCCAGGCCCACGTCGGGCTGTTATGGGTCTTTACGATAATTTTAAGCACTTAACTTTTTACAGCGCCAGGCCGCAGGGGGGAATAAGTCAGGGACAACATCAAGAGTTGCTGATGTCGTTGTCGTCTTGTAAGACTTCAGCTCTGTGTATTGTTAGGCATGAGTCGGATCGGAATATTTGTGTAAGACTTTAGCTAAAGCCAACGACTGCAGCTGTAAGAATTAAAGCGTTCACCATTTTTAGTTGTGTTGACATTTGGTATATTTTTATAAGCCTGTTGTAGGAGTCTATTGTCAATTGTACAAGAAATTAAACTTCAGTTTCCACCTGTTTTCCCAATGGTCAGCGAAACAAGCGTTGTGTTGGGGGTTTAATGACACGACGCCACGTTCGCTAACACACTGTGTAGATCCATGTTGGCAAGTGTCACTTAATTCCCCCCCCGCCCCTTTCTTCTAATGTTCCTTTACTCAAAACAAGGGCAGGGAAGTCATGAGAATCAAATATTGTTGGGAAGTTAAGTTTTAACTTTCTACTTCCTAGACCTTTCAACAAGGTCAGAACACAAGAAAACGTGGAATTGCGTCATCAGGCCAATTCTTATTCTCAAACACTAACTTCATTTAAGTTCAGGCTAGCCTCGTTTTGTAACTATCTCAGTATTTAAAGTCGTCTCTTTTGTTTTTGCCGTGTTTGGATAGTGTTACGCCTCTGCAGACATTTGTCACTAGTGACAGCCTAAGATTTTAAGTGACATTCTCATGTCATGTTTTTTTAAAAAACAAAATGTCATTGGTGTCCTCTCAGCGTTAAGCCCGTCATGGTGACGACATTGAAAAAACTTGACAGCCATTGAGATGACGTATCGACTGTTTGGACCTGGCACCCACCGGCTTTTCAACTCAGAAAACAGTTGTTGTTTTAATCTGCTGACTAGGTAAACAGGTGTTGTTTTAATCCGTTGACTATGTAAACAGGTGTTGTTTTAATCTGTTGACTAGGCAAACAGGTGTTGTTTTAATCTGTTGACTAGGCAAACAGGTGTTGTTTTAATCCGCTGACTAGGTAAACAGGTGTTGTTTTAATCCTTTGACTATGTAAACAAGTGTTGTTTTAATCTGTTGACTAGGCAAACAGGTGTTGTTTTAATCTGTTGACTAGGCAAACAGGTGTTGTTTTAATCCGCTGACTAGGCAAACAGGTGTTGTTTTAATCCGCTGACTATAGGTAAACAGGTGTTGTTTTAATCCGCTGACTAGGTAAACATGTGTTGTTTTAATCCGTTGACTATGTAAACAGGTGTTGTTTCAATCCGTTGACTAGGCAAACATGTGTTGTTTTAATCCGTTGACTAGGTTTACAAGTATCTGACCCTTTTAAATTTATTTTTAGAGGAAGGGGGACACAATTCTCAACTTCCTGATAACGTTAACGTCAAAATTATAGACAATTGGTTTTTCTTTGTTAATTTTTTATAAATGTGAGCATTATTCTTCCAAATTATATGTGTATCTCAACTTCATTATTTAAGCCGTGAGATGGAAGATGGTGCGCATTGGTTTCAGCAAAGTATAAATTCCAAAAAACTTGAACGTTTCTACCGATTAAGCTCCAAAAAACAAGATTTCATATAAATGACACATCATTACACCTCAGTGGTTTGTTTAGATTTGTTGATGACAGGGGGAAATTGACATATTCATAGTCCCGTGAAATCCAAGGGGTTGCATTCGAAATTTAGAAACTTGCAAGATTAGAAATGGAGAAACAAATAATTTTTATTAGAGCATTCGACAATTTCTGTCAAGAGTGTTGACTTAAAGAAATTTGATACATTGCCGTAATCTTATAAGGACACATCAGACTTATCTTTAGGTGCACTTATTCCACATTTGTTTAGGGACATGCATACAGTTTTTTAAGAACGAACCCCCCCCCCACCCACAAACATATTTTGTCTCCACCCAATGACTTGTACTCAACGTCCCCTACAAATGACTTGTACTCAACGTCCCCTACAAATGACTTGTACTCAACGTCCCCTACAAATGACTTGTACTCAACGTCCCCTACAAATGACTTGTACTCAACGTCCCCTACAAATGACTTGTACTCAACGTCCCCTACAAATGACTTGTACTCAACGTCCCCTACAAATGACTTGTACTCAACGTCCCCTACAAATGACTTGTACTCAACGTCCCCTACAAATGACTTGTACTCAAGTCCCCTACAAATGACTTGTACTCAACGTCCCCTACAAATGACTTGTACTCAACGTCCCCTACAAATGACTTGTACTCAACGTCCCCTACAAATGACTTGTACTCAACGTCCCCTACAAATGACTTGTACTCAACGTCCCCTACAAATGACTTGTACTCAACGTCCCCTACAAATGACTTGTACTCAACGTCCCCTACAAATGACTTGTACTCAACGTCCCCTACAAATGACTTGTACTCAACGTCCCCTACAAATGACTTGTACTCAACGTCCCCTACAAATGACTTGTACTCAACGTCCCCTACAAATGACTTGTACTCAACGTCCCCTACAAATGACTTGTACTCAACGTCCCCTACAAATGACTTGTACTCAACGTCCCCTACAAATGACTTGTACTCAACGTCCCCTACAAATGACTTGTACTCAACGTCCCCTACAAATGACTTGTACTCAACGTCCCCTACAAATGACTTGTACTCAACGTCCCCTACAAATGACTTGTACTCAACGTCCCCTACAAATGACTTGTACTCAACGTCCCCTACAAATGACTTGTACTCAACGTCCCCTACAAATGACTTGTACTCAACGTCCCCTACAAATGACTTGTACTCAACGTCCCCTACAAATGACTTGTACTCAACGTCCCCTACAAATGACTTGTACTCAACGTCCCCTACAAATGACTTGTACTCAACGTCCCCTACAAATGACTTGTACTCAACGTCCCCTACAAATGACTTGTACTCAACGTCCCCTACAAATGACTTGTACTCAACGTCCCCTACAAATGACTTGTACTCAACGTCCCCTACAAATGACTTGTACTCAACGTCCCCTACAAATGACTTGTACTCAACGTCCCCTACAAATGACTTGTACTCAACGTCCCCTACAAATGACTTGTACTCAACGTCCCCTACAAATGACTTGTACTCAACGTCCCCTACAAATGACTTGTACTCAACGTCCCCTACAAATGACTTGTACTCAACGTCCCCTACAAATGACTTGTACTCAACGTCCCCTACAAATGACTTGTACTCAACGTCCCCTACAAATGACTTGTACTCAACGTCCCCTACAAATGACTTGTACTCAACGTCCCCTACAAATGACTTGTACTCAACGTCCCCTACAAATGACTTGTACTCAACGTCCCCTACAAATGACTTGTACTCAACGTCCCCTACAAATGACTTGTACTCAACGTCCCCTACAAATGACTTGTACTCAACGTCCCCTACAAATGACTTGTACTCAACGTCCCCTACAAATGACTTGTACTCAACGTCCCCTACAAATGACTTGTACTCAACGTCCCCTACAAATGACTTGTACTCAACGTCCCCCACAAATGACTTGTACTCAACGTCCCCTACAAATGACTTGTACTCAACGTCCCCTACAAATGACTTGTACTCAACGTCCCCTACAAATGACTTGTACTCAACGTCCCCTACAAATGACTTGTACTCAACGTCCCCTACAAATGACTTGTACTCAACGTCCCCTACAAATGACTTGTACTCAACGTCCCCTACAAATGACTTGTACTCAACGTCCCCTACAAATGACTTGTACTCAACGTCCCCTACAAATGACTTGTACTCAACTTCCCCCACAAATGACTTGTACTCAACGTCCCCTACAAATGACTTGTACTCAACGTCCCCTACAAATGACTTGTACTCACGCCCCCCACAAATGCAGAGAAAATAAAGTGGTTTTAAAACTTTACTTTATAATAGGCGTACTAACGTCCCCCAAAAATGCAGAGAAATTAAAATGGTTTTAAAACTTTACTTTATAATAGGCGCCGAGGGAATTCCCCCAACAACTTAATTCCCAGAACACAAAAGGAATTCTTAGTTTCTTTTAAAATTGTAACTTGAACCAGTTTTATCATGTTTCCCCGCCTGCCCCTATTACAACGCTATTTTTCTCTAATAACTATTTTATTTTTAGTTCACCAAATTCATAATTATTATTGTATTTTGTATGTAATATTTAGATGTGTTCACAGCCTTAAAATGTAATTGATAGGGGCTTGAAAAAAAAATTATTGGACGTGCGAAAATTCTTTTTATTTTACATTAAGTAACTAATAACACCGGAAGCTTTATGAACTATAATATTATGTAATGTTTATACGGAGCAGTTCTATGACAATTTCGAGCGCTCGCTAGGTGTTACACATTTCAATCACAGCTACATACGATATGCCGTTATAATCGTGGCTTACATGGAACCTGTGCAAAATACCCCTCCCCCATACACATATAGAGCAACCCGAGGTCATGACCTTATCAACGTGCCCCAAGGTATTAAAAAAAAGTCTTACAAGTTCTTCGGAGCTCACGTAGCGTTGGTATTGTAACGGTCCCCAGGCATGTCACCATAGAAGTGTCCCCGTGACCTTGACACCCCACGAATGCCCTTTGCGAGTGTCATCGACGACTTAAAAAACGCCAATTTGACCCCTCAGCACAAGTTCGGTCTCCGCTAGGACCTCTTTATTTACAGAAACCTCGATAGGCATAGGTGCCCTTATTCTATAGCACGAGTTGACTTTTCTCTGCTGTCTTTAGTAGTTGGGGTGTAGGGCATGAGGGAGGGGGT
>CALYLW010001211.1:0-25000 GCA_944989445.1 Ampullaceana balthica | reverse complement strand
ATGTTTGTCGCGTTTGAAAATAATCAATACTGTTAGTTATGTCTCATATATAAGGGATTTATAGTCAAAAACTTTGTTTTTACTATTTGTTTTATTGACTTTTATTTTTCTTCCCGCCCAAGACAGACAGAGAGAGAGAGAGAGAGAGAGAGAGAAAGAGAGAGAGACAGAGACGGAGACGGCGGTGAAGTTAATATAAGGGATTTTAAAAAAAAATAATGACTATTTTTAAAATGATTGTTAACATCATTTAAAAATAAAGAAGTGTAGCCCATACAGTATCCAGTAACTTGGTTACTTTAATTAAAGACTTTGATGTCCTTCTAACATTGTTACGCTAAGTTACAGCCCCGGTGTCCTCCAACAGTGACCTGAAAAAGGATCACCTCAACCGGTCGCCATTAAATATTCAACGAGTTCGACCCATTCGGAACACAGGGCCAGGGCGAAATTTCGGGGGCGTTTCACGTGTCCCAAGATGACGCCCTAACTTCCGGCAAAGGGGCGCGCTTCGGATTTCGTTGCGTCTGATTGCGTGCGCCCGCGGTATTAAAAACGTGCTGGGCTCAGGTGGCTAATTAAATGTTTAAATATTCATTCAAGAAAACACGCGTCATTTAAGCGGTGTCACATTTTGTTTTCTCGCTGTGTCATGGACTATGTAACCCCCCTCCCCCACCCCCAACCAGCCACACAAGTAGTCTTTTTAAATCCTTTATATTAACTCGTGGTGTCTGCGGCGGACCTTGCTTGCTTGCTTGCTTGCTTGTCGCCAAAACTTTTGATCGATTTTTAACCCACTTGCTCGCAAGATAGCGAGCTGAAATTTTGCAGGCAGTTTCGTACCGATGATAAAAACAATGTATCAAAATTTCAGATCGATCGCATGTACCGTAATTAAATTATTGATTTTTTAGATTATTTTTTTTATTCCTATGTATCATGCTATTTTTTGAGATAGAGCGTCGCGGTGCGTATTATATTGAACAACCTTTCTGTCGCGCAATAAGGTGCGTATTTTATTGACAGCTCTTTTTATAAACATATTCCTGATCGGTGCGTATTATATTAAACATGTTTTACGACACAACTGCAATTTTGTATTTCTGGATGGTCTGGCGCTGCGTATTATAATGAACATTCTTTTAATTACTTCTCGTACATAAAGGATTTATAGTCAAAAACTTGGTTTTTTACGGGTTTTTCTTATTATTTGTTTTTAAATCCTTTATATTAACTCGTGGTGTCTGCGGCGGACCTTGCTTGCTTGCTTGCTTGTCGCCAAAACTTTTGATCGATTTTTAACCCACTTGCTCGCAAGATAGCGAGCTGAAATTTTGCAGGCAGTTTCGTACCGATGATAAAAACAATGTATCAAAATTTCAGATCGATCGCATGTACCGTAATTAAATTATTGATTTTTTAGATTATTTTTTTTATTCCTATGTATCATGCTATTTTTTGAGATAGAGCGTCGCGGTGCGTATTATATTGAACAACCTTTCTGTCGCGCAATAAGGTGCGTATTTTATTGACAGCTCTTTTTATAAACATATTCCTGATCGGTGCGTATTATATTAAACATGTTTTACGACACAACTTCAATTTTGTATTTCTGGATGGTCTGGCGCTGCGTATTATAATGAACATTCTTTTAGTTACTTCTCGTACATAAAGGATTTATAGTCAAAAACTTGGTTTTTTTACGGGTTTTTCTTATTTATGTCCTCATCTCTATCTCTCATCTCTCGCCATTCTGATATTTAAATTATAGCAACAGATTTTTAAAAAAGTAATAAATGAGTCCGATTATTTGGAGAATATGGCCCATGTACACATATACAGCATTTATAATGCAGTATTATAAACAGTATGAATAGATTGCATCTGTCGCCAAAACTAATCTATAAACTGCGGTACGGGTGATATTCTTGTCATTTGGGGCACAAGCTGCTGTAGAGAATCTTACTTTATAAATAGTAAAAAACTAGTCGCCTCGTAGAAAGTCGGTGCGAATGGTACAGAACAATAAACTAATTTCAATGACTATGACAAGTTTCTCTATATTCCTTCAAATAAACTGAGAATATCAGCGAAGCTAAAGGAAATAGGTTTGAGAAAATCTGCAAAGTTTAGGGGATATAGAATGAGAATATCAGCCAAGTTTAGGGATACAGACTGAGAATATCAGCAAAGTGTGGGGATATAGACGTCCAGTTCTCACTGTGGCATGTCGGTCAATGCACGGTGGGGATATAGACGTCCAGTTCTCACTGTGGCATGTCGGTCAATGCACGGTGGGGATATAGACGTCCAGTTCTCACTGTGGCATGTCGGTCAATGCACGGTGGGGATATAGACGTCCAGTTCTCACTGTGGCATGTCGGTCAATGCACGGTGGGGATATAGACGTCCAGTTCTCACTGTGGCATGTCGGTCAATGCACGGTGGGGATATAGACGTCCAGTTCTCACTGTGGCATGTCGGTCAATGCACGGTGGGGATATAGACGTCCAGTTCTCACTGTGGCATGTCGGTCAATGCACGGTGGGGATATAGACGTCCAGTTCTCACTGTGGCATGTCGGTCAATGCACGGTGGGGATATAGACGTCCAGTTCTCACTGTGGCATGTCGGTCAATGCACGGTGGGGATATAGACGTCCAGTTCTCACTGTGGCATGTCGGTCAATGCACGGTGGGGATATAGACGTCCAGTTCTCACTGTGGCATGTCGGTCAATGCACGGTGGGGATATAGACGTCCAGTTCTCACTGTGGCATGTCGGTCAATGCACGGTGGGGATATAGACGTCCAGTTCTCACTGTGGCATGTCGGTCAATGCACGGTGGGGATATAGACGTCCAGTTCTCACTGTGGCATGTCGGTCAATGCACGGTGGGGATATAGACGTCCAGTTCTCACTGTGGCATGTCGGTCAATGCACGGTGGGGATATAGACGTCCAGTTCTCACTGTGGCATGTCGGTCAATGCACGGTGGGGATATAGACGTCCAGTTCTCACTGTGGCATGTCGGTCAATGCACGGTGGGGATATAGACGTCCAGTTCTCACTCTGGCATGTCGGTCAATGCACGTCCAGACTCAACGGGACGCATAACTCCAAACATGTGTAATTAATATATATTTTAAAAAAATGTGTAATTGAAGTGAGAAAGATGACGTATCAAGACAGTAAAATCTCTGCCTGTCAACCCACTAATGTCACGATTCTTGTAGAAATGCAGAGAGGGATTACATTTTTAAAGATTGGGATTTTATGCTCTTCAGCATTTGACATAGTGAAGAGCTAAAAATCTATGACCATTTCTTACGCAACAAGTCTGGGTTTGACGTTTGTCTCAGGAGAACTCACTGCGTGATATTGGCGTTGTATGTGTGGGTGTGGTTTGGTTGTGGGGTGGGGGGAGGAAGTCGGTGTGGACCCAAAAGAAGACCGATGTTTGTTGTTTACTGCAGGGACCTGTTTGCTCTTGTCATTAATTTTTTATTTCCCTCGTACTGTCCTCGTCAGGTGAGTGGGTGCTTCCTTTTTGTGCCACTCGTCAGCGGTTGTTCAGAGAAACATGTGTGTTTACATAAATGGCAATTCCCCGCCTAACTATTGGTCTATTCCAACGGACCCGTTGTTGATATAAAGCTTCAATTTCTTAGACAAAACCGTCATGGGTTCATTTCAGTAGATTCTAAGTTCTTAGACTTAGACCCAACACTCAAAAGTTCAACTCAATGCTTTTTTTGTTCGTTTAACGTTGTTATTTTGTCTGTCTTTTCATAACAGAGGTCTTGATATCTTCGGATCCGCTTATCCCTTTGTTTTAGTCCTCCTTTCATCGAATATAATTTTTTGGTGGGGCGGTAAAATTGTCTCCCTTAGGGGGGGGGGTAAAATTGTCTCCCTTACGTGACTATTACTTTAAAAGCCTCTAATTTAGTTTCCAATCCATAAACTTGTTGGTCCATTATTTTTTTAAGATGCTTTTTAAAAAAAATTTGTTTTGTAAAATAAAAACTCATAGCAATACTTTTTTAAATTTTTAAATCCTTAAAATTAACTCGTGGTGTCTGCTTGCTTGCTTGAGGGTGCTGTGCCGAAAAACTTTGGATCGATTTTTAACCCAATTCCTCGTAAGCTAGCGAGCTGAAATTTTGCAGGCAGACTCGTGCCGATGATAAAAATGATGTATCAAAATTTCAGATAAATCGAATCTATTGTTATTAAACTAATGAATTTTTAGATTATCTTTATTTATCTCTATGTAACATGTAAACTTTTTTTGCTATAGTGTCGTGGTGCGTATTATATTGAACAACCTTTCCTGTCGCACAATGAAGTGCGAATTTTATTGAAAACACTTTTTATAAACATATACCTGATCGGTGCGCATTATATTAAACATGTTTTACGACACAACTGCAATTTTGTATTTTTGGATGGTCTTGCGCTGCGTATTATAATGAACATTCTTTTAGTTACGTCTCGTTCATAAAGGATTTATTGTCAAAAACTTGGTTTTTTTACGTTTTTTAAAATTCTATGAGTGCAATGATAGGGGTTAAAATAGTACTTACAAAAAAAATTAAGGCGATGGTTTTATTATTAACCGGTGAACAAGCTTTGAAATCACGGTTTAATTATTAAATTCCACCACCCCTCGCCCTTCTGAGAACAGTAATATGGTCTTCATCCACATCAACTACTACTACTACTACTATTGTACAACACACTCCCACAGCAGGAGTAAACATATCGGAGTAAGTAAGCAATGGGCAGATATAATAACCAATGGGCAGATATAATAACCAATGGGATTAAGTAACCTATCGGCGTAAGAACCTATCGGAGTAAGTAGCCAATGGAAGAAAGAGGTTAGCTATTCCACACGCCGGTTAAATTTGAACATACACTCAATTTAAGGTGGTGACCCAACTGTTGGGTATAAGGTGGTCATGACTGCCGTCATAGATCTAGTCTCGCACAAATATACAGTAGACTACTGACGTCATGGCATCGCAGAAAGATACAGTTGAAGGTCTGCAGAAAGATAAAGTTCAAGTTCTTCATATTGACAATACAAATATTAAATATATATATATATATATATATATATTTAAAAAGTTTTTATAAAAAATGTATATATACGTTTTTAAATCACCGCCATCTTGCTGTGACAGTTTCAGAAGTGTGTGTGTGTGTGTGCTGTGGGTTGTGTGCTGTGGGTTGTGGTGAGATGATGGGGACAGAGGGGGATATACGCCTGATAACATGTATATTTTGAAACAAGTTTACGCGTAAAGACAACTTGATCCCTTGATGCATACGATTCTAACGCTGCGCGACCCCAGGCTTCCATCTTTTTTCATCACCGTCACTTCCGTGGCGACCTCTGCGTCTGACGACGTGGCCCCGGTTTGACAAAATCTGTCACGGCACCACGTGGTGGTGACGTGATCCCCGTGTGGAGGATACGTGGCATACGGGGGTTGTTGTCGGAGCGGTTTTGGATTAATTCAGGGCTTCCCAAACTAGGGTTCCTTGACCTTCAACAAGATTAGAAATGATGGTGTAGATCTTCGAAACCAAAGACGTGTTTTGAAGATATTTTGTATTCCCATTAATTCCTTTTTTCCACATACACGCACGCACACACTCAAAAACACAGACACACAAACAAACACACACGCACACACACAACACACGACACGACACAATAACTTTTTTATTTCATGTCCTGAGGTTCACCACTGCGACTAGCACTTATTTATTTCACCCCTTGAACTATATAACTTTTACAACACAGATTACATTAATATTTAATTTTCAGTTAAACAAAAGAAAACACGACGCACAAGTCGTGACTGTGTTGTATTCAAGACTCTGATTTAGCACAGATATCGGCAATTTTATCTGCCGGTTATTTACGGTTGTGTTTGTCCAACAATCCGACAAGTTACCTAGGGAGTTATGCTTATTGATTTGGTTTATCAACACACGATGTACACAACAAGGCGACCCGTGAAATCCATCAAGTATCGGTCTTCCCCGAGGGATCCGATCCGTAGTGATAAGCAGAAATAATTGAAAACATTTCCCTTGCGTCATACGGGGTACACAGCGAAAACAACACCAGGAAACAATGTTACCATTGCTGGCAACTTGTTTTTGGTCTCGGGATGCTACACACACAGTACCGTAACCGGTGCTTAGTTTCTCTTTGTAATAATTTGTATTGACGCTAGGTGTGTCCCGGTTAGTAAAGCCGGCCTGTGGACCGTACGGTGAACTATCACTGAAATGTTCCATGCAGGTGGAGTGAATAGACTGGTACCTCGTCTCTGCAAGTCATCAGTCTCATTAACAAGAATAAACACTTTTTCTCGGTCTGATTTTAAAGCAGGCATAATAGGAGTACGAGATGATCTGTCACGGCTGGGTTATGTTAATACCACATAATCTTTACACCGAAATCCATATCTTAATATTCGTACTTTATTTTGTCTTACGCTCTGCTTTCAAAGCGCACCGTGATGCGGTCTATTCCGCTGTTTTACACCCACTGTGCGCTTGATCTCGTACGCCAGTGCTTCTCAAATTTTTTAGTACTGCGGACCGGAAGGAATTTTTTCCATTGCACCAGGGACATGTGAACTATTTTTTCCTGTACTGACGTGGTAGCGAAATCTCCTTTCTTGGTAACTTCGGCGGACCGGCATCGGATAGCCCACGGACCGACACCGGTCCGCGGACCGCCACTTTGAGAAGCACTGTCGTACGCCACCAGATGGTATCGCACGATAATTGATAATTTGCAAAACATTTATACCTTCTGACCAAAACTATATCCAAAGAAATATGAAAATAGTTGGAAGCTGTAAGACTGGATCGAGAAAATGTGCTTTAAGTCCAGTCGGGGGGTGAGCGTGGTTGGTTGGGGTGGAAGCTACGGACTGATAAGGGAGACATTGCCGAGACGGATTGGAGATGGGGAAATGTCTATTCAATTACAGTTACTGGCCCCTCTCTCTAACATACTCCCAATAAAACCTCTGTCAGTCTCCGCGGAGAAACTTTGGGATGCACCCGTATTTTAATAAGATTACGCGATGTTTCATTTTTGTGTCTGTCTTGTTTTGTTGTTATGATCTGTATTTTATTAACTTATGTTTTTGTGTAACTTTGTTTTGTTTTGAATTTTTTTTTCTGGGGTTGGGGAGAGGGGCAATGTTCCCTCTAAGGTTCGTTGGCCCGTGTGCAAAACCGCACAGCATCCATTTTTTCTGCAATATTTTACAAAATTTGCTATGCGGTATCTCTAAACTGCTGCGCTTCGTTGGTCAGAGATTGGCCGCGCACCCGCGCAGCTTTAAGAGAACATTGGAAAGGGGGGGGGTAATTTTTTGTTTGTCTGGTTTTTTACCCCCCCCCCTCCCATTTATTCCCCGTCTCTTTTTCATATTCTTTACTTTTTTTCGCCTTTGTTTATCCATATCTACATAGTTGATGTTTATTAGTTGTCTTTCATTTGAAACGATAAACGTTATTATAGATAACCAAGCCGTGTACATAAACGTTACGATTGCATGTTTACTTTTAAAATCTTTAAATGATGTTTTTGATTTGTGGTGCGAAGTTTTCTAATAATGGTGCGAGTATTAAAAAAATGTATTTCCGTGTTTATATATAAACAACCACTTTTAAAAAAAAATTACTTTTATTTTATTTTAAAAAAAAATGATTTTTAATAAGTCTTTTCGTTCTTACTCGTTAATTAAAGCTTTGAAGTGTTCACATGACGTTTATGAATGAATAACTGTGACGTATGTAAAGGTAAACCTTGTTTATTATTTTTATTAAATTATGAAAACAAAAACAACAACCATTAAGTAATGCTTATCATAAAGAACCCACCCTATATATAAATAATTTATACGCTTATAACCATAAAAAAGCAGAATGGGTTTATGGTGAATTACTGCGTTATGCCATGCTATGTTGTGTTACACCACGTAAGTTGTGCGTTATGCCATGCATATGTTGTGTTAGACCACGTATAGTTGTGCGTTATGCCATGCATAGTTGTGTTGACCACGTATAGTTGTGCGTTATGCCCTCTTATATGTGTTTTATGGCCTTCTTCCGATGTTCAGCAGCCCTACGAGCTTCCTTTAATTGATTACCTATAAAAATATGGTCACCAACTTTGATGTTAGCGTTCAAAGTACGAGCTGTTGCTTCACCACGGCCATTAATACAGTAACCAGGTTAAAACTATCGATTATAGGCTTATTTTTTATAAATGTTTTTTCTTCTCCTTTTAGTATACGAATATCCACCGGCATGCAGTTATCACAACTTTTCTACTTTATTGAATGCTATTTTTACACGTATTTACTGGGTACATTAGTTGAACTTACTAGCTAATTATTGGTGAACGTTAGGAAATCTAGCTTTTTCTTAATCCTTATGTTTGATTGTGTTGCTAATCGAGTCCACATGTTTATGTGGCTAATCGAGTCCTCATTTTTATGTGGCTAATCGAGTCCTCATGTTTGATTATGTGGCTAAACGAGTCCACATGTTTATGTGGCTAATCGAGTCCACATGTTTGATATGTGGCTAATCGAGTCCTCATGTTTGATTATGTGGCTAAACGAGTCCTCATGTTT
This sequence comes from Ampullaceana balthica, assembly GCA_944989445.1. Lineage (NCBI taxonomy): Eukaryota > Metazoa > Mollusca > Gastropoda > Lymnaeidae > Ampullaceana > Ampullaceana balthica. Next base: position 16,313 of record CALYLW010001211.1, on the reverse strand, counting down.
GATTATGTGGCTAAACGAGTCCACATGTTTGATTATGTGGCTAAACGAGTCCACATGTTTATGTGGCTAAACGAGTCCACATGTTTGATTATGTGGCTAAACGAGTCCACATGGTTATGTGACTAAACGAGTCCACATGTTTATGTGGCTAAACGAGTCCACATGTTTGATTATGATGCCATTTGATGCTAATCAAGCGCACATTCATTCATGCCGTCATGTTTGATTATAAAATTAATCCCGCCTCCAGTTGAGACAGAGAGAGAACCATTAGGTTGATCTCAGAATATATATATATATATATATATATATATATATATATATATATATATATATATATATATATATATATATATATATATATTTGAAAGTAGTCTAATTTTGTATCGTTTGTTTTGTTTAAAATATAAAGACGCTGAAGTACTTCGTTCACTCCGTACTCCCTGTGCGTCGCAGCAGACCACACCATCGTCTGGTCCGTATTGACCGCGTGCCAAACCAAGCAAAGCCCGAGTGATTTAGGGACACGTCCAGTTTATATAGCCCCCTAACCTCCCCCGCCCTCACCCCCCTCGGTGCCAAAACCACTCGAACCATGATTACATAAATCCCATCGTTTTCATTTCCCTTTCAATTATCCCCCCATTCCATTCTGATCAGCAAGTTCTCTCCCCTCGTCCCTTTATTAAATACCCTCTAACTCTCTCATTGTTTGCCTTAAATTATTTTCCTCAGCGACTAATAACTTATAGTGTTTCTTCGTTTTATCAAGGCCGCGCACTCCACCAGATGAATACCCTCTTTATATACATTAAAAAATATGTAGTACAGTTTTCTGTTGTACTTTTAACAAACAACTAAAAACACATTTTTGACATCAGTGCTTCTAAAATTATTCGCTTATTTATCTTGGCAAGTGTAACCAGTGGGTCATATATGAATATATTGACTTCTTTCTTTAGAAAAGATCTTGACCGTAAATTCTTATTCTACAATATGAAAATATTCATTTATATTCAGTAAAAATGCACATTGTTTATCCTGAAAGAGTTTTGCAGAAATGTTTATTCTTAATAATTTACTCAGTGAACCCAAAAAGGTCAAAAGGTCAAGTTTTTACAAATTCACAACTCTGATTCCACCGCAAACAATTTAGTTATTTAATATTTTTACATTGAGACAATGATATCGAGCATGTAGAGAAGTCAATACAAAGAAGTTATACCGATTTCATCTGAAGCAAGTGTCGCTTTTACCAGCTTATGGCGTCTGGTCAAACACATACGAAATATTTTGGCTTCGCGGGACTGGTCTTCTCTCTAATGCACAAAATACACTTAAGCTTGGCGAGACTTCACATTCTAATCCTACACTATAAGGTTAGTCTTAACATTCTAACCCTACACTAGGCTAGACTTCACATTCTAATCCTACACTAGGCGAGACTTCACATTCTAATCCTACACTAGGCGATACTTCACATTCTAATCCTACAGTAGACTAGACTTCACATTCTAATCCTACACTAGGCGAGACTTCACATTCTAATCCTACAGTAGGATAGACTTCACATTCTAATCCTACACTACGCGAGACTTCACATTCTAATCCTACACTACGCGAGACTTCACATTCTAATCCTACACTAGGCTAGACTTCACATTCTAATCCTACACTACGCGAGACTTCACATTCTAATCCTACAGTAGGCTAGACTTCACATTCTAATCCTACACTAGGCTAGACTTCACATTCTAATCCTACAGTAGGCTAGACTTCACATTCTAATCCTACAGTAGGCTAGACTTCACATTCTAATCCTACAGTAGGCTAGACTTCACATTCTAATCCTACACTAGGCTAGACTTCACATTCTAATCCTACAGTAGGCTAGACTTCACATTCTAATCCTACAGTAGGCTAGACTTCACATTCTAATCATACACTAGGCTAGACTTCACATTCTAATCCTACAGTAGGCTAGACTTTACATTAAAATCTTACACTAGGCTAGACTTCACATTCTAATCCTACAGTAGGCTAGACTTCACATTCTAATCCTACAGTAGGCTAGACTTCACATTCTAATCCTACACTAGGCTAGACTTCACATTCTAATCCTACAGTAGGCTAGACTTCACATTCTAATCCTACAGTAGGCTAGACTTCACATTCTAATCCTACACTAGGCTAGACTTCACATTCTAATCCTACAGTAGGCTAGACTTTACATTAAAATCTTACACTAGGCTAGACTTCACATTCTAATCATACACTAGGCTAGACTTCACATTCTAATCCTACACTAGGCTAGACTTCACATTCTAATCCTACACTAGGCTAGACTTCACATTCATAGGTTAAACTGGGCAAGTAGTATAATTCATATCCTACAACATTTCTACGTTATTCTATGAAGAAAAAAAAATCTCACGTGTTGGGTATTTGACTTCTGTACAAATAAATACCGACTTTGGCATCTTAAGTATGAATATCGACTTTGACTTATGTAAATATGAATATCGTCTTTCACTTCTGTAAACTTGAATATCCACTTCGATTCCCTCTGTTTTGAATTCCATATTAAAATATCTCAATATTGAGATGACGCCTGAAGGAAATGGGAACCTTTAAGACTTTTAGTAGTACGGCCCACAATTTAAATGGCCACTGATGAGGGCCATCTTGGCTCCTCGATCTGAGCCCTTAATGGTCCTGGTGATACGGAGACGGGCGTGGTAATTTAGGCCCAATCTCGCTCCGGTTGAAATTCTCCAAGGGGGGGTCGGGGGGGTCAGATGATAATTTCAGTTGGGGCGTCCCCGAACATGGGGCGTGAGAAGATTTGACAATTTGTGACAGGAGGACGACTAAAAAAACCAAGGTTGGTCTATGGGAAAATAATAATGAAGCGCCAAATAATTGGAATAAAAAGTATTTCAAATTTCGCACTGTTAGTTGGAATAACAATGACAGGGCTATTCTGTCCTGGTGAGTCTACTATATCTGTCCTAAAGTCTTTGTGGCACACCGATGGTACAGTCTGAAATGATGGTACAGTCTGAAATGATGGTACAGTCTGAAATGATGGTACAGTTTGAAATGATGGTACAGTTTGAAATGATGGTACAGTCTGAAATGATCGTACAGTTTGAAATGATAGTACAGTCTGAAATGATAGTTCAGTTTGAAATGATGGTACAGTCTGAAATGATGGTACAGTTTGAAATGATGGTACAGTTTGAAATGATGGTACAGTTTGAAATGATGGTACAGTCTGAAATGATGGTACAGTTTGAAATGATGGTACAGTCTGAAATGATGGTACAGTTTGAAATGATGTTACAGTTTCAAATGCTGGTACTGCCCAAAATGCTGGAACAGCTCAAAATGCTGGAAATAGAGATATCATATTTATAGTTTTGAGATTTCATGCTTGTATTCAGAGTTTGTTGGTAAACAAATAAAAGTTATTTAAAAGTTAGATTTATAATTTTTAAAAAAAAATGTGTTATGATTAGTTTTGGTCTTTTAAATATATGATAAAAATAATGAAGCTAAATCTCATTTAAAATCGTGATAGATTTGACAATCTTCTTCGACCACATTCATTATCTGTTGCAAGCACATACAACTGCATACAATGGCTCTTATAATCACGAACCTCAACTCACATTCGATCATTCAAGCACATACGACCACATACAGTAACTCTTACAAACATACGACCACATACAGTAACTCTTACAAACATACGACCCATACAATAACTCTTACAAACATACGACCACATACAGTAACTCTTACAAACATACGACCACATACAATAACTCTTACAAACATACGACCCACATACAATAACTCTTACAAACATACGACCACATACAATAACTCTTACAAACATACGACCACATACAATAACTCTTACAAACATACGACCACATACAATAACTCTTACAAACATACGACCAACATACAATAACTCTTACAAACATACGACCACATACAATAACTCCAGATTTTCACAGTCGATAAGCTGAGGGTGAATTCCTCCACAACAGCCACTGTAGTCAGGAACAGTAGTATAATTGAGACAATATCAACTCAGTGCTTGGGAATAGTGGAAGTGTGGCATTAAGAAAACACTTAATTTGGGCTCTCATAGGGGACTCGTATAACCGGGGAGAGGGGGGGGAATCCATCTCTGGAACCCCTTCGGTGTTTACGCCAATAACTCAATCCTGCGATACCTCCCACCCCTTTTCTTCGTCGAGATGAACTCGTCAGCGGCCGCTGGCTAATGGCTGGATAATGGTAGGTCTGGATTTGATCAAAATTGGAGGGGGTGGCGGTGGATGGACCGAGCAGAGCTCCCGTCAAGGGACATAGCGACAGCGCTCTAGAGCTCTGCTAATCCCACTGCACGTGCATCGGTGGCTCCACTGCGCATGTCACAGAGGAAGTCCTTGCTTTTGTTCAAGTGCGTTTGTTTCTTGGTACGAGCGGCTGCTGTTTTTATAACACGCCTTAACCCAACCCACCCCAAAGTGACATTTCAACGACATTCGACCATCATTTTTATTGTTGTTGTTATCCTATGGTATTAACTTCACGTGTTCTCCTCGCGGGTCAGTGACATCTTTTCTTTTTGTATTTGGATGCTGAGATTAGAGTTTTTTTTTGTTTTTTTGTTTTTTTTTGTTGTGAAAATTTGAATGTGGCTCCATGTCGTTTTATAACGTGTATCTAGATAGCTTTGTTTTGCTCGCAGTGTCACCAAGAATCAAACACATCATCTCCGACCCAGGAATTCATTTTTTCTCGGACGCTCATTTCGACGAATTTTCCCACCGATAGAAGTCGGAATTTAGCACTAATTGATAAGGCTATTCCCCTTAAGTCGGAGCCCACACACCCTCACGTATAGTCCAAACCTAAGCCAACCACCCACACCCTCACCGCCCGTAAAGTCCAACCCTAAGCCAGCCACCCTCACCGCACGTATAGTCCAACCCTAAGCCAACCACCCTCACCGCACGTATAGTCCAACCCTAAGCCAACCACCCTCACCGCACGTATAGTCCAACCCTAAGCCAACCACCCTCACCGCACGTATAGTCCAACCCTAAGCCAACCACCGTCACCGCCCGTAAAGTCCAACCCTAAGCCAACCACCCTCACCGCCCGTAAAGTCCAACCCTAAGCCAACCACCCTCACCGCACGTATAGTCCAACCCTAAGCCAACCACCCTCACCGCCCGTATAGACCAACCTTAAGCCAACCACCCACAACCTCACCCCCACCCCCCGTATAGTCCTACCCTAAGCCAACCACCCTCGCCGCACGTATAGTCCAACCCTAAGCCAACCACCCACAACCTCACCCCCACCCCCCGTATAGTCCAACCCTAAGCCAACCACCCACTGCCTCCCTGACGCCAGTCTGTAGTACAGGACCTCAAGGCGGGTGAACTAATTAAGGTGACTAATTCAGTCCACCAATCACCAAATGGTGGTTTAATGTAATGGCGCCCTGGAATTGGATTGGGTGGGAGAATTCAAATGGGGGGGGGTGGGTGGGGGAGAGATTGGGAGACATGTAGCAACGGGAGACGTGTAGCACTGGGAAACATAAAAACACTGGGAGGCAGGTAGCACTGAGAGATATGGAGCACAGAAAGATATTTAGCACTGGGTATACGTTTTGCACTGGGAGACATATAGCACTGACGCGACATGGGGAACAGGCGGAACTTAAGCGGTCTTAGACAAATATGAACTGTCTACATGTATCTATAGAGATATTATCGCTGGGAGCCGCGTATCACTGGGAGCCGCGTATCACTGGGAGCCGGGTATCACTGGGAGGTATGTATCATTAGGAAATCAAATAATATTGCTTGACGGTATAAAAGTGACTGTGGAATATGGTCCCTTCTCTCGTGTGTAAGGCAAGTATGTCTTGGTTTGTTCAATAAAATGTATTTATAAGTTTGATGGAGGTTGACGGGTCTGTGGGTAAATTTTTGTGGTGTTTGTTTGTGCCCTTGACTTTATGAAGTCGGTTCCTCACTTACGATAACAGTAGACGAAAGTACTACGATAACGGTAGATGAAAGTACTGCGATAACGGTAGATGAAAGTACTACGATAACGGTAGATGAAAGTACTGCGATAACGGTAGATGAAAGTACTACGATAACGGTAGATGAAAGTACTACGATAACGGTAGATGAAAGTACTGCGATAACGGTAGATGAAAGTACTACGATAACGGTAGATGAAAGTACTACGATAACGGTAGATGAAAGTACTGCGATAACGGTAGATGAAAGTACTACGATAACGGTAGATGAAAGTACTACGATAACGGTAGATGGAAGTACTACGATAATGGTAGATGAAAGTACTACGATAACGGTAGATGAAAGTACTACGATAACGGTAGATGAAAGTACTACGATAACGGTAGATGGAAGTACTACGATAACGGTAGATGAAAGTACTACGATAACGGTAGATGAAAGTACTACGATAATGGTAGATGAAAGTACTACGATAACGGTAGATGAAAGTACTACGATAACGGTAGATGAAAGTACTACGATAACGGTAGATGGAAGTACTACGATAACGGTAGATGAAAGTACTACGATAACGGTAGATGAAAGTACTACGATAATGGTAGATGAAAGTACTACGATAACGGTAGATGAAAGTACTACGATAACGGTAGATGAAAGTACTACGATAACGGTAGATGGAATTACTGCGATAACGGTAGATGAAAGTACTACGATAACGGTAGACGAAAGTACCACGATAACGGCAGATGAAAGTACCACGATAAAGTAGATGCCAATTCTACGATACCGATATAATTGACTTCAACGATTCTGGTGACACGCCAGTCCAACGATTCCTGTACTCACGAACGATACTAAATTGGAATACGCATCTCCCACGATTACAGAATACTCGTCTCTTGCGTGAATTTTATGTTAACTCCCATCAACTTAACGGCACAGGAGAGATAAAAATGACGCCGTTATTTGATACTCTGGTGGACTGACTGTGATAAACTGTAGGGGGACGATGGTCACACGTGAGTTTCATTCAATTCAAGTGAGAGAAGAAAGTGTGTGTTTGTCGGGGGGGGGGAGGGGGGTGAAACATCGGATGGGGGTCAGGGTAATTACACGGTTTTGTTTTAAACGTAAACGATATCCGCCTTCCCCCTCTCCCCCTCCCCGCACACCGAAACTGTTTTAATTGGGCTCAAGGGTGGTGGGGGGGGGGTCGTTTTAAATAACACAGAAGTTGTTGGGTTCATTAAATTGATTTCTTGCCCCCATCGTGCCGTAATTGAATAGAGTTTTTTAAAACTTTTATTTTAAACCCAAAGCCGTTCGCTGTAGGTTGACATGCCCCAGCTGATATTTAAATCTGTGAAGCAAACTCCGGGGGATGCTCACGAGCGTGACTCTCAAACTGGGAACATTGGGGTTGTTTTGATTGGCGTGTTTGATACCGGAGTCTTGAGATCTATTTATATAAGAGAAAGGTTGAGTTATACCATGAAAGCCCCCCCCCCACTCCCAAAGCGATCCACCCCCCCCTTACTTTGGGACTCTTGTGAGTTATCCGGCGGTTAACTCTGTATGTTGATGTACAACATGAAATATGTATTCTTCTCCGTACTACATCTAATATGTATTCTTTTACGTACTACATGTAATATGTATTCTTCTCCGTACTACATGTAATATGTATTCTTCTCCGTACTACATGTAATATGTATTCTTCTCCGTACTACATGTAATATGTATTCTTCTCCGTACTACATCTAATATCTATTCTTTTACGTAATACATGTAATATGTATTCCTCTCCGTACTACATCTAATATGTATTCTTCTCCGTACTACATGTAATATGTATTCTTCTCCGTACTACATGTAATATGTATTCTTCTCCGTACTACATGTAATATGTATTCTTCTCCGTACTACATGTAATATGTATTCTTCTCCGTACTACATCTAATATCTATTCTTTTACGTACTACATGTAATATGTTTTCTCCCGTACTACTTAATGTATTCTTCTCCGTACTACATGTAATATTAGTATATGTATTCTCCCGTACTACATGTAATATGTATCTTCTCGTACTAAATCTAATATCTATTTTTTCCGTACTACATGTAATATGTATTCTTCTCCGTACTACATGTAATATGTATTCTTTCTCCAAACTCATTGAATTGGTACACACACACTTATATGGTAAACAAAAAAACTTTTATTACAGTCGGTCCTCGCTAAGTCGAACTTCCCTACGTTGAAAACCTTCCTACATCGAATTAATTGTTAGTTCCCGGTCAAATTATGCGCCTATTACGACATTTTCCATAACTCAAAAACTCTGTAAGTCGATTTTTTTCCCGGTCCCTTTGAGTTCGACTTAGCGAGGTCCGATTGTATTTTAAATTAACACCTACAATTGTCAACATTCTCTTGACGTAATTTGTGCTTTCGTATGGATCCTTCCTCCAACGCCACAAATTTTATTTTATATAATATACTTTTACAATAGATTAGTTTGAAATGACTCTTTTATCTGGAATATTCTAGATTGAGCTGTCGGTGCTTGACTTAAGCAATGTTTAGTGGATCTTGTCCTTCTTGATTATAGATGACCTTAATGGAATGCCCTGTCCGTTCAGCTCTACTGGTGGCGTCACTTTTACCAACACGTTGATACTCGCCCGTCAGTTTTATTTAAGTTTAAGGGGTTTTGTCTTTTTGTTTTGATTGGAGGAGTGGGGTCGAAATACAGAGCTCCGGGTGGGGGGGGGGAGTTGAAATATAGACTCGGGTTAACACCTTGGGCCCGAGAGTCGCCACGCGAGTTTGAACACGTGACACTTCTAGAAGTCGAGAATTTATTGAGGGGTGAAGGGTTGGTTGCTGTTGTTTGAACGGCGCCAAGACAAAGACATTAGAGACAGTAGAGACGGTAGAGACATTAGAGACGGTAGAGACATTAGAGACGGTAGAGACATTAGAGACATTAGAGACGGTAGAGACATTAGAGACGGTAGAGACATTAGAGACATTAGAGACGGTAGAGACATTAGAGACAGTAGAGACATTAGAGACAGTAGAGACAGTAGAGACATTAGAGACAGTAGAGACGGTAGAGACATTAGAGACAGTAGAGACGGTAGAGACATTAGAGACAGTAGAGACGGTAGAGACATTAGAGACGGTAGAGACAGTAGAGACATTAGAGACATTAGAGACAGTAGAGACGGTAGAGACATTAGAGACGGTAGAGACATTAGAGACATTAGAGACGGTAGAGACATTAGAGACAGTAGAGACAGTAGAGACGGTAGAGACATTAGAGACAGTAGAGACAGTAGAGACGGTAGAGACATTAGAGACGGTAGAGACATTAGAGACATTAGAGACGGTAGAGACATTAGAGACAGTAGAGACGGTAGAGACATTAGAGACGGTAGAGACATTAGAGACATTAGAGACATTAGAGACGGTAGAGACATTAGAGACATTAGAGACATTAGAGACGGTAGAGACATTAGAGACGGTAGAGACATTAGAGACATTAGAGACATTAGAGACATTAGAGACGGTAGAGACATTAGAGACAGTAGAGACATTAGAGACATTAGAGACATTAGAGACGGTAGAGACATTAGAGACATTAGAGACATTAGAGACGGTAGAGACATTAGAGACATTAGAGACGGTAGAGACATTAGAGACAGTAGAGACATTAGAGACATTAGAGACGGTAGAGACGGTAGAGACATTAGAGACGGTAGAGACATTAGAGACAGTAGAGACAGTAGAGACATTAGAGACGGTAGAGACGGTAGAGACATTAGAGACGGTAGAGACATTAGAGACATTAGAGACGGTAGAGACATTAGAGACGGTAGAGACGTAGAGACGGTAGAGACATTAGAGACGGTAGAGACATTAGAGACATTAGAGACGGTAGAGACGGTAGAGACATTAGAGACGGTAGAGACGGTAGAGACATTAGAGACGGTAGAGACGGTAGAGACATTAGAGACGGTAGAGACATTAGAGACATTAGAGACATTAGAGACGGTAGAGACGGTAGAGACATTAGAGACGGTAGAGACGGTAGAGACATTAGAGACGGTAGAGACATTAGAGACAGTAGAGACGGTAGAGACATTAGAGACGGTAGAGTCATTAGAGACGGTAGAGACATTAGAGACAGTAGAGACAGTAGAGACGGTAGAGACATTAGAGACGGTAGAGACATTAGAGACGGTAGAGACATTAGAGACGGTAGAGACATTAGAGACATTAGAGACGGTAGAGACATTAGAGACAGTAGAGACGGTAGAGACATTAGAGACAGTAGAGACGGTAGAGACATTAGAGACGGTAGAGACATTAGAGACATTAGAGACGGTAGAGACATTAGAGACGGTAGAGACATTAGAGACGGTAGAGACATTAGAGACATTAGAGACGGTAGAGACATTAGAGACAGTAGAGACGGTAGAGACATTAGAGACATTAGAGACAGTAGAGACATTAGAGACAGTAGAGACGGTAGAGACATTAGAGACATTAGAGACATTAGAGACGGTAGAGACATTAGAGACATTAGAGACGGTAGAGACATTAGAGACATTAGAGACGGTAGAGACATTAGAGACAGTAGAGACGGTAGAGACATTAGAGACAGTAGAGACGGTAGAGACAGTAGAGACGGTAGAGACATTAGAGACGGTAGAGACATTAGAGACGGTAGAGACATTAGAGACAGTAGAGACGGTAGAGACATTAGAGACGGTAGAGACATTAGAGACAGTAGAGACGGTAGAGACATTAGAGACAGTAGAGACGGTAGAGACATTAGAGACGGTAGAGACATTAGAGACAGTAGAGACAGTAGAGACATTAGAGACAGTAGAGACGGTAGAGACATTAGAGACAGTAGAGACGGTAGAGACATTAGAGACAGTAGAGACAGTAGAGACAGTAGAGACATTAGAGACGGTAGAGACATTAGAGACGGTAGAGACATTAGAGACAGTAGAGACGGTAGAGACATTAGAGACAGTAGAGACAGTAGAGACGGTAGAGACATTAGAGACGGTAGAGACATTAGAGACAGTAGAGACGGTAGAGACATTAGAGACGGTAGAGACATTAGAGACAGTAGAGACGGTAGAGACATTAGAGACAGTAGAGACAGTAGAGACATTAGAGACGGTAGAGACATTAGAGACAGTAGAGACGGTAGAGACATTAGAGACAGTAGAGACGGTAGAGACATTAGAGACAGTAGAGACGGTAGAGACATTAGAGACGGTAGAGACATTAGAGACAGTAGAGACGGTAGAGACATTAGAGACAGTAGAGACGGTAGAGACATTAGAGACAGTAGAGACAGTAGAGACGGTAGAGACATTAGAGACAGTAGAGACGGTAGAGACATTAGAGACAGTAGAGACGGTAGAGACATTAGAGACGGTAGAGACATTAGAGACAGTAGAGACGGTAGAGACAGTAGAGACGGTAGAGACATTAGAGACGGTAGAGACATTAGAGACATTAGAGACGGTAGAGACATTAGAGACAGTAGAGACGGTAGAGACATTAGAGACAGTAGAGACGGTAGAGACATTAGAGACGGTAGAGACATTAGAGACGGTAGAGACATTAGAGACAGTAGAGACGGTAGAGACATTAGAGACAGTAGAGACGGTAGAGACATTAGAGACAGTAGAGACGGTAGAGACATTAGAGACAGTAGAGACGGTAGAGACATTAGAGACGGTAGAGACATTAGAGACAGTAGAGACGGTAGAGACATTAGAGACAGTAGAGACGGTAGAGACATTAGAGACAGTAGAGACGGTAGAGACATTAGAGACAGTAGAGACGGTAGAGACATTAGAGACAGTAGAGACAGTAGAGACATTAGAGACGGTAGAGACAGTAGAGACGGTAGAGACATTAGAGACGGTAGAGACATTAGAGACAGTAGAGACGGTAGAGACATTAGAGACAGTAGAGACGGTAGAGACATTAGAGACGGTAGAGACATTAGAGACATTAGAGACGGTAGAGACATTAGAGACAGTAGAGACGGTAGAGACATTAGAGACAGTAGAGACGGTAGAGACATTAGAGACATTAGAGACGGTAGAGACATTAGAGACAGTAGAGACGGTAGAGACATTAGAGACAGTAGAGACGGTAGAGACATTAGAGACAGTAGAGACGGTAGAGACATTAGAGACAGTAGAGACGGTAGAGACATTAGAGACAGTAGAGACGGTAGAGACATTAGAGACAGTAGAGACGGTAGAGACATTAGAGACGGTAGAGACATTAGAGACAGTAGAGACGGTAGAGACATTAGAGACGGTAGAGACATTAGAGACAGTAGAGACGGTAGAGACATTAGAGACGGTAGAGACATTAGAGACAGTAGAGACGGTAGAGACATTAGAGACGGTAGAGACATTAGAGACAGTAGAGACGGTAGAGACATTAGAGACAGTAGAGACGGTAGAGACATTAGAGACGGTAGAGACATTAGAGACAGTAGAGACGGTAGAGACATTAGAGACGGTAGAGACATTAGAGACAGTAGAGACGGTAGAGACATTAGAGACGGTAGAGACATTAGAGACATTAGAGACGGTAGAGACATTAGAGACAGTAGAGACGGTAGAGACATTAGAGACGGTAGAGACATTAGAGACATTAGAGACGGTAGAGACATTAGAGACAGTAGAGACGGTAGAGACATTAGAGACAGTAGAGACGGTAGAGACATTAGAGACGGTAGAGACATTAGAGACAGTAGAGACGGTAGAGACATTAGAGACAGTAGAGACGGTAGAGACATTAGAGACGGTAGAGACATTAGAGACATTAGAGACGGTAGAGACATTAGAGACATTAGAGACGGTAGAGACATTAGAGACGGTAGAGACATTAGAGACAGTAGAGACGGTAGAGACATTAGAGACAGTAGAGACATTAGAGTCATTAGAGACGGTAGAGACATTAGAGACAGTAGAGACGGTAGAGACATTAGAGACAGTAGAGACGGTAGAGACATTAGAGACAGTAGAGACGGTAGAGACATTAGAGACAGTAGAGACGGTAGAGACATTAGAGACAGTAGAGACGGTAGAGACATTAGAGACGGTAGAGACATTAGAGACAGTAGAGACGGTAGAGACATTAGAGACAGTAGAGACGGTAGAGACATTAGAGACATTAGAGACGGTAGAGACATTAGAGACAGTAGAGACGGTAGAGACATTAGAGACAGTAGAGACGGTAGAGACATTAGAGACAGTAGAGACGGTAGAGACATTAGAGACAGTAGAGACGGTAGAGACATTAGAGACAGTAGAGACGGTAGAGACATTAGAGACGGTAGAGACATTAGAGACAGTAGAGACGGTAGAGACATTAGAGACGGTAGAGACATTAGAGACGGTAGAGACATTAGAGACATTAGAGACGGTAGAGACATTAGAGACAGTAGAGACGGTAGAGACATTAGAGACGGTAGAGACATTAGAGACATTAGAGACGGTAGAGACGTAGTAGAGACATTAGAGACGGTAGAGACATTAGAGACAGTAGAGACGGTAGAGACATTAGAGACATTAGAGACGGTAGAGACATTAGAGACAGTAGAGACGGTAGAGACATTAGAGACAGTAGAGACGGTAGAGACAGTAGAGACGGTAGAGACATTAGAGACAGTAGAGACATTAGAGACAGTAGAGACGGTAGAGACATTAGAGACAGTAGAGACGGTAGAGACATTAGAGACAGTAGAGACGGTAGAGTCATTAGAGACAGTAGAGACAGTAGAGACAGTAGAGACATTAGAGACATTAGAGACGGTAGAGACATTAGAGACAGTAGAGACGGTAGAGACATTAGAGACAGTAGAGACATTAGAGACAGTAGAGACGGTAGAGACATTAGAGACAGTAGAGACGGTAGAGACATTAGAGACGGTAGAGACAGTAGAGACGGTAGAGACATTAGAGACAGTAGAGACGGTAGAGACATTAGAGACAGTAGAGACGGTAGAGACAGTAGAGACAGTAGAGACGGTAGAGACATTAGAGACAGTAGAGACAGTAGAGACAGTAGAGACGGTAGAGACATTAGAGACAGTAGAGACGGTAGAGACATTAGAGACAGTAGAGACGGTAGAGACAGTAGAGACAGTAGAGACGGTAGAGACATTAGAGACAGTAGAGACGGTAGAGACAGTAGAGACAGTAGAGACATTAGAGACAGTAGAGACGGTAGAGACATTAGAGACAGTAGAGACGGTAGAGACAGTAGAGACAGTAGAGACGGTAGAGACATTAGAGACAGTAGAGACGGTAGAGACATTAGAGACAGTAGAGACGGTAGAGTCATTAGAGACAGTAGAGACAGTAGAGACAGTAGAGACGGTAGAGACATTAGAGACATTAGAGACGGTAGAGACATTAGAGACAGTAGAGACGGTAGAGACAGTAGAGACAGTAGAGACGGTAGAGACATTAGAGACAGTAGAGACGGTAGAGACATTAGAGACGGTAGAGACATTAGAGACAGTAGAGACGGTAGAGACATTAGAGACAGTAGAGACGGTAGAGACATTAGAGACAGTAGAGACGGTAGAGACATTAGAGACAGTAGAGACGGTAGAGACATTAGAGACAGTAGAGACGGTAGAGACATTAGAGACAGTAGAGACGGTAGAGACATTAGAGACAGTAGAGACGGTAGAGACAGTAGAGACGGTAGAGACAGTAGAGACAGTAGAGACGGTAGAGACATTAGAGACAGTAGAGACGGTAGAGACAGTAGAGACAGTAGAGACGGTAGAGTCATTAGAGACAGTAGAGACGGTAGAGACGGTAGAGACATTAGAGACAGTAGAGACGGTAGAGACAGTAGAGACAGTAGAGACGGTAGAGTCATTAGAGACGGTAGAGACATTAGAGACATTAGAGACGGTAGAGACAGTAGAGACGGTAGAGTCATTAGAGACGGTAGAGACATTAGAGTCATTAGAGACGGTAGAGACATTAGAGACAGTAGAGACAGTAGAGACGGTAGAGTCATTAGAGACGGTAGAGACATTAGAGACAGTAGAGACGGTAGAGACATTAGAGACAGTAGAAACGGTAGAGTCATTAGAGACGGTAGAGACATTAGAGTCATTAGAGACGGTAGAGACATTAGAGACGGTAGAGACATTAGAGACAGTAGAGACGGTAGAGTCATTAGAGACGGTAGAGACATTAGAGTCATTAGAGACGGTAGAGACATTAGAGTCATTAGAGACGGTAGAGACGGTAGAGACATTAGAGTCATTAGAGACGGTAGAGACATTAGAGTCATTAGAGACAGTAGAGACGGTAGAGACGGTAGAGACATTAGAGACAGTAGAGACGGTAGAGACAGTAGAGACAGTAGAGACGGTAGAGTCATTAGAGACGGTAGAGACATTAGAGACAGTAGAGACGGTAGAGACATTAGAGACAGTAGAGACGGTAGAGTCATTAGAGACGGTAGAGACATTAGAGTCATTAGAGACGGTAGAGACATTAGAGACAGTAGAGACAGTAGAGACAGTAGAGACGGTAGAGTCATTAGAGACGGTAGAGACATTAGAGACAGTAGAGACGGTAGAGTCATTAGAGACGGTAGAGACATTAGAGTCATTAGAGACGGTAGAGACATTAGAGACGGTAGAGACATTAGAGACAGTAGAGACGGTAGAGTCATTAGAGACGGTAGAGACATTAGAGTCATTAGAGACGGTAGAGACATTAGAGTCATTAGAGACGGTAGAGACATTAGAGACATTAGAGACGGTAGAGACATTAGAGACATTAGAGACGGTAGAGACATTAGAGTCATTAGAGACGGTAGAGACATTAGAGACATTAGAGACGGTAGAGACATTAGAGACAGTAGAGACGGTAGAGTCATTAGAGACAGTAGAGACGGTAGAGACATTAGAGACGGTAGAGACATTAGAGACATTAGAGACGGTAGAGACATTAGAGACAGTAGAGACGGTAGAGTCATTAGAGACGGTAGAGACATTAGAGTCATTAGAGACGGTAGAGACATTAGAGACAGTAGAGACGGTAGAGACATTAGAGACAGTAGAGACGGTAGAGTCATTAGAGACGGTAGAGACATTAGAGTCATTAGAGACGGTAGAGACATTAGAGACATTAGAGACG
>CALYLW010001210.1:175546-206987 GCA_944989445.1 Ampullaceana balthica | reverse complement strand
CAGACACATAGATCCTGCTGCAGACCATATCGGGCTGGAACTTCAAACACTATTCTCGTTCAATACATGTTCTTGGTTAATGTTCCATTGCCTCAGCTCATATTTGTAACCTAAGAGACTATATAAGTCTGGATCAATAGTATCGCACATTACTTGTCAATGTGAGATTTGTAATTTAGACAACAGTTTCACCGGTTAACTTAACTACTCACGCTTCACAATGGCGGACCTGGTCCTTCATGAGCACAAGCGCACAAGGTTTATGTCTGTAGGTCCCACCTAGCAGAGATGGTTTTGCTCCGAGAGCGATTCTGTCATTTTGCACATAGGATATCTTGTAATAGTTTATTCACGCATTATCAATGCGGCATCCATATGAGGCCATCGTGGATTCACTCCCAAGATTATTATTGTGGCATCTCGGAGATGTCAGCATCGGAGGAGGTCATTCTCAAACTGGAGGTGAGGTAGTCGATATATGGGACGGGAAGTCAAATTGGAAGTGATACGTATCGACCACTTTAACAGTAAATTGGCCGCGATTCCAGTTGATGCAGAAGCTAAAGCAATCTTCTGTTCCACACTAAAGGATGCAAGCAAGGGTTGTGTACAAATATGTTTTACCACTGCCACCAGGTCCGTCAACGAATGTAACACCTATGAGGAAGATGATCATTGGCTGCGGCTGTGATAATTACATCAAATGCGTGTCTCTGCTGTTCTACTTGAGACTCCGTACCATGTCTGTTGCTTTGCTGAGTCTGTTTGGACCGATCAAAAACGCTGTCATGTATGTCTTCCACGTGATCTTGGTGGAACTGGTAAATACCTAAATTCTTCGCATGGCAGGATTTCCATATTCAGCAATCAAAGATCAATTGAATATCAGTAAGGGCCAAATTGAGGCAGTGTTTGCAACAATTCACTTCGTGATGAAACTGCACACGTAAAATCTGTCATAAAAGTATTCTTTATATTTCTGGAACAATTGTGGATATTTGAAGAGATGCGAGCAGGCACATATGTGCAAATAATTCCCGTAGTGAGAGCGGGTCTCATTTTCGGCAACTGCATCATGTAACGTCACATCCCAGACCTGCCTCTCATTGAAGAGGCCTCGGTGTTTGTGTAGCTTCCTTGAATGTTGGATATGCATACCCATGACGTCCGAAGGTCCTCAAACGAAGTTGCTACCTGCACATGAAGGAGAAGTAAGCGCAAGCAGAGCGCTGAATGTCTGACACATAAACTGACAGAGTACATACGACCAATTATTCTGTCAGCATCCTTTGCCTCTCTGCCATGTTCTGGTCCTCTCGTGAAAAACATAATGATCAGTATGTCAGTGTGTATAGTATAGTATACATGTAGCCATCTGTGTATTGTTGATTTAGTTTAGAACCATGCCGTTAAAGTAGTGTCCTCGAAGCTGCGTTCTGTGCTGCAGCCTCAACGTTATATCATAATAAAAACTACTGATTGCTCGCCAAGGAGAATGAACTTGGAGTCTGATAAAATTGCATGAGACTGCTTGATGCATGTGGAAATCAAAAAGGCTAGTCGCGTTGGTTTCACGTGATACTCTCACCGGATGCCTCCTCCTTCAGTGTAGTATTCTGTTCTTCTCCAATTCCTGTTTATGTTCGTGTTTCTGCGACGTTTTCTATCGACAATTTCGGCTTCATCGAATGTCGAGGCATATTTGTGTCTCGTGGCAACACGCGAAGTGTTGTTAAATTTGTGAGTTGAAGAAAGAAATTAAAGCAACGCGAACGTGACATGACGATGGGGTAACAGAAGCTAGGAGAACGTGTCGTACCGTTGAATGCGGCGCAGCAATGCAGTTGGCAGTGGGTCAAGAACCGAAGACCGACACACCGATAGCTCAACCGGTTGGGTAGTGACTAACATCAGATTTAAAACGAGACACACACACTCATAGGCAGGTTGCCGATGTTGACTCAACACACAATTGCGTTTGTTTGTACGCAAAAAAAAAATTTCCATATTAATATATTATTTCATTCTTTACTAATATAAATAGACTAATTATCTACTCCTAGCCATTTTATAAAACATTCATTATCTACTAAGCATCTTCCCATAAAAAATACCATTAGGCTGGCCGATTATATCACAGGATCGTGCGTTTGTTTCGGTAATTGACGTTCTTGCAAAAAACACAATGCCGTCATAATAAATTTTTTTATACGGCGAACATTTTTAATTTATTTATAATAATTATTGCGCGCATTTTTTTGCGCACCTTTTTTGCGCGCCTTTGTATGAGAACGTAAGTTAATGTGAGTGATATGCCCCGTGAATTGAAGTATGAGAATGTAAGTTAATGTGAGTGATATGCCCCGTGAATTGAAGTATGATAATGTAAGTTAATGTGAGTGATATGCCCCGTGAATTGAAGTATGAGAATGTAAGTTAATGTGAGTGATATGCCCTGTGAATTGAAGTATGAGAATGTAAGTTAATGTGAGTGATATGCCCGTGAATTGAAGTATGAGAATGTAAGTTAATGTGAGTGATATGTCACGTGAATTAAAGAATGATAATGAATTGGACGATGATTGAAATATTAGGTCACACATAATATAAGGAAAGAAAGCAACACCGAAATTCTGAAATATTAAGAATCATCTATATATATAAAAATCAAAGTATGTCTGTGTGTGTGTGTGTGCATGTCCTTTATAGCTGACTAAACCATTCATCCGATCATCATGAAATTTTTGGAGACTGTTAAGTACCTACCTGGGATGGTAACTGCCAACTTTGTTTTCTAAATTTAACACTCATGGGGCACCGGGGGCCCATAATGTCATTTTGTTGCTTATATGAGCTATATAAAATTAGTTAAAGCGCTAGCTACTGTGTAAATTGTTGGATCTTAACCAAACTTTGTATATGACAACTGCATAGCCCATATTAAAATACTACAGGGTCACATAACTTCAAATGTCCATTCCTTCGGGGCCGGGGGCCCCCAATGTCTTTTCTTCGTATATGTTTAATGTATTTTCCCCCATTCAATTTTTCACGATCTTGAGGAATATATCTATGAGGAAACTTAATTAAATGAAAAGGTTTTTGAAATTTACATCTATCATCAAATGGGCCAAGGGGCCCTAAATGTTTGTTTTCTTATATCTTCTATTATATATAAATCAAAGTATGTCTGTGTGTGTGTGTGCATGTCCTTTATAGCTGACTAAACCATTCATCCGATCGTCATGAAATTTTTGGAGACTGTTAAGTACCTACCTGGGATGGTAACTGGCAACTTTGTTTTCTAAATTTAACACTCATGGGGCACCGGGGGCCCATAATGTCATTTTTTGCTTATATGAGCTATATAAAAAATTAGTTTAAGCGCTAGCTACTGTGTAAATTGTTGGATCTTAACCAAACTTTGTATATGACAACTTGATAGCCAATATTAAAATACTATAGGGCACTGAACTGCAAATAGTCATTCCTTTGGGGCTGGGGGCCCAAAAATTCACATTTCTTAAACGTTTAAGATTTTATTCACCATTCAGTCATTAACAATCTTGACAAATAATGACACATGTATCCATTATTATACAAATTGAAATGAACAGGGGGTTTTGAACTTTATATCTTGCACTGAATGGGCCCCGGGGCCCTTAATGTCTTTTTTTGCTTATATAAGATATATAAAAATTAGTTTATGCGTTAGCTACTGAGTAAATGAATGGATCTAAACCAAAAATTTGAATACAAAAACTTGGTAGCCCATATTAAAATACTATAGGGCACATAACTTCAAATGTCCATTCTTTCGGGGCCGGGGGCCCCCAATGTCTTTTCTTCGTATATGTTTAATGTATTTTCCCCCATTCAATTTTTCACGATCTTGAGGAATATATCTATGAGGAAACTTAATTAAATGAAAAGGTTTTTGAAATTTACATCTATCACCAAATGGGCCCAGGGGCCCTAAATGTCTTTTTTTCTTATATCTCTATTATATATAAATCAAAGTATGTCTGTGTGTGTGTGTGCATGTCCTTTATAGCTGACTAAACTATTCATCCGATCGTCGTGAAATTTTTGGAGACTGTTGAGTACCCACCTGGGATGGTAACTGGCAACTTTTTTTTCTAAATTTAACACTCTTGGGGCACCGTGGGGCCCATAATGTCATTTGTTGTTTACATGAGCTATATAAAAATTAGTTTAAGCGCTAGCTACTGTGTAAATTGTTTGGATCTTATCCAAACTTTGTATATGACAATTTGATAGCCAATATTAAAATACTATAGGGCACTAAACTGCTAATATTCATTCCTTTGGGGCTGGGGGCCCAAAAATTCACATTTCTTAAACGTTTAAGATTTTATTCTACCATTCAGTCATTAACAATCTTGACAAATAATGACACATGTATCAATTATTATACAAATTGAAATGAACAGGGGTTTTTGAACTTTATATCTTGCACAGAATGGGCCCCGGGGCCCTTAATGTCTTTTTTTGGTTATTTATGATATAAAAATTAGTTTATGCGTTAGCTACTGAGTAAATGAATGGATCTTAACCAAAATTTGAATACAAAAACTTGGTAGCCCATATTAAAATACTGTAGGCACATAACTTCAAATGTCCATTCCTACGGGGCCAGGGACCGCAAATGTCTTCTCATCGGATATGTTTAATGTATTTTCCCCCACTCAATTTTCAATTTTTCACGATCTTGAGGAATATATCTATGAGGAAACTTAATTAAAATGAAAAGGTTTTTGAAATTTACATCTTTCACCGAATGGGCCCACGGGCCCCTAAATGTCGTTTTTTTCTTATATTAGCTGTATAAAAATTAGTATTAGATTAAAATACTGAGAAAATTAATGTATCTTGACCCATTTTAGTATATAAAAAAATCAAGGGTCTATATTCTATTACGATAGGGCACTGAACTCCTAATTTTCATTCCCACGGGGCAGGGGGCCCAAACTGTCTATTTTAGTAAATGTTTAATATTTTATAGTCCATTCAAATTTTTTAACAATATTGAGAAATATAAATAAATGTATGTATTTTGAAATTTTTTCAAATGAACATATGTTTCGCACTTTATTTCTTGCAATAATTGGGCCCTGGGGCCCTTAATGTCGTTTTTTGCTTATACGAGCTTTATAAAAAAATAGTTTATGCGTTTAGCTACAGAGTAAATGATTGGATCTTAACCAAACTTTGTATACAAAAACTTGGTAGCCCATATTAAAATACTTAAAGTTTCTGAACTTTTCATGTCGATTTCTTCGGGGCCGGGGGCCCCAAATGTATTTTTTCATATATGTTAAGATATTTTTCCATTCACATTTTAATGATCTTGATAAACCTGATGCAATTGAATTAAAATGAAAAGATTTTTTGAAATTGACATCTCGCACCGAATAGGCCCGGGCCCCCTTTATGTCGTTTTATTTCACTATATCTATATTTATAAAAATCAAAGTATGTCTGTGTGTGTCTGTGTATCTGTGCATGTCCTTTATAGCTGACTAAACCATTCACCCGATCGTCATGAACCTTTTTGAGACGGTTTAGTATGCTACCGGGATGGTAACTGGCATCTTTTCTTCGAAATTTAACACTCATCGGAAGACGGGGCCCCATAATGTCATGTTTTGCTTAAATGAGCTATATAAAAATTAGTTTAAGCGTTAGCTACTGTGTTATTTAATGGATCTTAACTAAACTTTGCATATAAAAACTTGACAGCCAATACTAAAATACTATAGGGCAATAAACTCCTAATGACCATTCCTTCGGGCCTGGGGCACAAAATGACATTTTTCTTCAATTTTTAAGAATTTATTTCCTATATATTTATTAAAGATCTTGAAAAATAATGATACATGCATCCATTATTATCCATATTGAAACGAACAGGTGTTTTAAAATTTATGTCTTGCAAATAATAGGCCCTGGGGCCCTTAGTGTCGTTTTTTGCTTATATCAGCTATTTAAAATTTAGTTTATGCGTTAGGTACTAAGTGAATGAATGGATCTTAACCAAACTTTGTTTTCAAAAACTTGGTATCCCATATTAAAATACTTAAGAGCACATAACTTCTAATGTCAATTTCTTCGGGGCCGGGGCCCCCAAATATCTTTTTATATGTTTAAGATATTTTCCCCATTCACGTTGTAACGATCTTGAGAAATATATATCCATGATGAAACTAAATTAAAATGAAAAGGTTTTTGAAATTGATATCTTGCACCGCATAGGCTTGGGGGCCCCTTAATTTCTTTTATTTTTCCTATATTGGCTAGATAAAAAAATTAATTGAAGTGTTAAATAATGCGAAAATAACTGGATTTTGACCAAACTTAGTATATAAAAACTTTAGAGCCTCTATTACATTACTATAGGGCACTTAACTCCTAATGTCCATTCCTTCGGAGATGGGGCCCCAAATGTCTTTTTAACTGTACGTTATTAATTGCATTACCCATTTAATTTTACACGATATTGAGAAATATAGCTTGAGTACAATAGAAATAAAAAATATAACGTATCACTCATTTAGGGGCCGGGGCCCTTAATATCGTTTCTTCTTTTGTATGCTATTTAATTATTAATTTATTGATCCGTTTGCTATGAAACTTGAATTTTTTTCCACACTTCCACTTCAGAGTTGTTTTTATACATACCTCTCATTGGTTTCTTTAAATTTATTCCTTTTTACTTTGATCGTTGCAACGCACGACGGGTCTGCTAGTAGATATATAAATTATATAATAATTAACATTTTTATGATCAAAATTCCTGTCATACATCGTTCACAGTAAATTTGGTTAAAAAACTTTTTAAATTGTATTTTCAAATACAGCAGAACACGTGTTTTCTGGTGCATCGCTTACGTGAACAATACTTTCCATTGCCATTTATTAACATCATAGAATACTGCGACGTTTATCTTTTCTTTCTAAATATTATATCTAAATATAAACAACACAAGTACACAAACATACACACACATAATTAAGCTAAACAAACTAAAATGGCTGACGTTAACGATTAATTATATTAATCTTTTGTTGTTGAAGTATTTAATGGTGTTCTTAGGTTTCTATAAATTTGAGCGATTAGGGCCATCGGAAGTGGTATTTATAATGATTCCTCGGTAAGTGAACATTATCGACCTCACAGCTCCATATATACAAGGCACCTCTAAGTCCCCTCGGTCCGACGCGACCGCTCCTGGGCCCATGCCCGAGTATCGACCTCACAGCTCCATGTATACAAAATACCTCAAAGGCCCCTCGGTCCAAAACCCGACCGACTCTTGGGCGACACGCTACAACCATTGTCTCCCTGCAACTGCCCGGTCTGCCCCGACCGGTCTGACTGCACACTTGATGGCAAATGATATCAACTGACCCCGGCGTGTCCTCTAGTCACACACCTATGTGACCAACAGTTCACTAAAACATTATTTTCGTGACTAGTTTCACTCAGTCAACACCATTCACTCACTGTTATTCTCATACCCCTGAGAGACGTTATAAACCTTTCTGACTGAAAAAAATGTGATCTTGTCTTTGTGTGTGTGTTTAAGTGTGTGTGTCTGTCAGTTTGTATGTGTGTTTTTGTATACGTATTTCAGGGTGTGTGTGTGTGTGTGTTTGGAAATTACAGCTAGAAAATCATTTACTTATACGAATTTTATATATAAGTATTAGATCATACCATTTGTTTGTGGCAGGTAGACAGATATTCCTCCAGATGACATACACAGACGAGTGTTTTAGATAGTTACCAGCACGTTAGATATTGTGTTACAGCCTTCTGTGTGGTAGATGTGTTCACAACAGTGCCACCAGCGCAAGGTGTTCCAACCTATATATAGGTTTTTTCGACATTGTGTAGGTATCTAGGTTTTTTGTTTAAAAAAAGTAATATTCTAGAGTTGTTGTTGTTTCTTTATAGTAAATATAAAGATGTGAAAGTACAAAAATAAATTTTAAATAAATAAATAAAAATTCAGCAATTAACATCCTAAATAATCTTGATTTTTAAATAAATATAAAAAGGCAGCTCGTGGCAACATTTTTGTAGCCACTTTATCATGTTAAAATCTGATACCTATAGCTCTATGTCACTGAATTCAAAAGGCGGCGCTGATGCGAAGCCGGCAGTCTGAAAAAAATGCATGTACAAGATAAAACAGCTTGAATGAGCCAAAATGTTCAATTTTATTAGACTTTATGAAACACTTTAGAGCTCTACCAATTTCTGCTATCTGCGTTAAGAGAATAATCCCTCAAGTATACAAGGAACAGACCAAAGATTAACTAATACAAACCTCAGAAAGACACAGTTATTAAAACACTTTTCCTGTTTCGTGAACAACAACAAAGAAAACAAATTTCATACATAATAATAATAATAATAAATTGATTATTTATATAGCGCTGTATCCCAGTAAGGAACTGGGCTCACAGCGCTTTACATGAAAGAAATAACATACTTATAAGTATTAAATTAACTTTCATATCACAACAAACACAAAAAATTACAATACATTATACATAATTGAGTAATCAAATATTTATTTATAATCTTTTGTTTTCTAAGACCAGAAAACGTAATAAATCATTGTGTAATGTTTAATGTTACTATTTTCAGACATCATTTTACAGTAACAATGCTTTGAAGCATAAATACAGAAGACTCAATACGAACTCAAAATCGTTAGCACAGTAAAATTACGATACCTTTTTTATCTTGTTCACGACAATATGCTGTATTTAAATAAAGAAGAAAAAAAGAAAAAAGAGATAAAATTATTATTTCTCAATATACCTGCATATTGACTTAAATTAAATTGTTCCACCTTAAAACCGGATATTTCTATTAATAGTTTACCGCCATAATACGACTAAGCCTATATCCGAATTTTCATTTATTACATTTCCTATAAATAAGTTTATGGATAGTGTTCAAATTAAAAACCCAGAAAACAGTTCAATATATTTCAAACGGAATGTTCAAATTTGACATAAATGTATCGTAATGCACTTTAGAAACTGATGTAGCGCATGCGACTCTCGCGGGCATTTTAGCTAACGATACATTAGATTTGTCTTCTTCTTCATTGTCTTATCTATACAGACGCTCCTTCTATACAGAAGATTAATGCGTACACAGACCATGCCGGTCTGTTGGCAAATGATGCAGCGTTCACAAGCCTCGGCTATAAGGGTTCCACGCATAACCCAGCCGCCTTTATTTCCCTAATGTTAGGTACCAATTCGGAGCTGGGTGGACTCAGGGACGCCCTAGGCCCCGGGAACAAATCCTTGCCTTCTCAAGGATGCGAACCCGTGACTATCAGTACGCCAGCCAAGCGCGCATGCCACTCGACCACCGTGCCCATAGATATAGTAACTCCTATATTAATAACAACATAAAGCGCTAGCCTCTGTCTATGAACAGAGTGGTACGCGTAAATTGTTGTGTAAGATTTAAAATCCTAATAAACATGTGTAAAGTCGGAATATCGTTGTTTCTATTTTTCAACAATTAATTATATAATTATATAATAACAAAATCATTGATGTAAGATGCTACTCTAATTATTTAAAAATAAACATTTAAAATGCATTAATTGTTAAAAAAAAATTTAAAATAGCATGTATTGTCTATTCAACAATAAATATATTAAAGAATATTTTAGAATATGAATTAATTCCCTTGATGATATATGTGTTATAATTTCATATTTATTGAGGCGTAGTCTAGATGAAAAGAATTAGGACAAGAGATCTAATGCAAGAAAAACAAAATTCGTAACATGTACGTTATCATTAAAATCTAAATATAGTATGACTACAAAATAAACAATTAAACAAATTGGACACATTTTGATTTGAAAATGTTACTGGCGTCATCTAAATATTGGGACATTATGTCATTAGTTCTGTTGTACAATTTTAAAATAATTGTAATAATTTTCAATGAATAAATATGTATTTTAAATAACATGTCATTAATAAAGAATAAAATTATAATACTTAAGCATAGTACATGTGTCACATTTATAGGTAGTGTAAGTTTACGATACACTACTATTATGCCTAATTATTATGATAACCATAACTTATTAAAGTAATAATAATATTGCTACTATAAGTTAAGAACAAGAACGAGTATACGCCTAACAGGCACTTACAGCATCCAGCTTTTGTTTGATTGTGATTTGTGTGTGTGTGTGTGTGTGTGTGTGTGTGTGTGTGTGTGTGTGTGTGTGTGTGTTGATCATATTTCCTAATTGTTATTTCTACACCAGTATCTTCGTTATGGATTCATGCTTAAGAATAGCTAATTTCTTATACCTAAACAATTGGACTGGTTTTGTTTTAGCTGTTTTCGGTGGCGACGATACTCGCTTTTTCTGACTACCATGTAAGCCATATATGTTACTTTGTCTGACAACAATGTCAGCCATATATCTTACTTGGTCTGAATACAATGTCTGCCATATATCTTACTTTGTCTGACTACAATGTCAGTCATATATTTTTCTTTGTCTGACTACGATTTCAGCCATATATGCTACTTTTTCTGACTACAATATAAGCCATATATGTTACTTTGTCTGACTACAATGTCAGCCATATATGTTACTTTGGCTAACTACAATGCCAGCCATATATGTAACTTTCATCAACACACAAGCCGATGAAGTTGACAATAGTACACCAGGCAGTATATGGGTTGCGACCAATTCTCCACACATCAAATGTCTACTCTAAGTTGAATTGAAGCACACGCGCTTGACACTTGTCCTTGTGGGTAATCTTAAGAGTTCCTTGTATTGGTAGTAACCTTCATCTGAAGTGTACATCTCGTGGGGGTAGAAGTAAACATAGACAAAGTGCTCCCCTTTCTCTAAACAAAAAAATGTAGATCTGCATTTCGCATTCTTGAATGCCCTTGTAACAAAGTTAATTTCATACCCATCAAAATCTCTCCAAATATTAATACATATTTAATAATAAAGAAGACATTTGCATTGCCTCCATCGATGCTTAGTGACTTGGATTATGTGAAAAATTTACATCTGTGTTTAAATGTATCATAAATAGTTTATCGGCATTAAGTTTATCTATTGTGTATTTTCTTGGCAAGTGCCTGAATAGCAAAGGGTATCTGGTTATCAGTGGTTGTCTGTACTGTTACACCGAGTATCTTCTGGTCAATAGTTTAATGTGTACTGTTACAACGAGTATCTTCTGATAAATTAATTAATGTGTACTGTTACACCGATTATCTTCTGGCCAGTTGTTTAATATGTACTGTTACAACGAGTATTTTCTGGTTAGTTGTTTAATATGTACTGTTACACCGAGTATCTTCTGGTTAGTTGTTTAATATGTACTGTTACATCGAGTATCTTCTGGTCAGTTGTTTAATATGTACTGTTACACCGAGTATCTTCTGGTCAGTTGTTTAATATGTACTGTTACACCGAGTATAGTCTCGTCAGTTGTTTAATATGTACAGTTACACCGTGTATCTTCTGGTTAGTTGTTTAATATGTACTGTTAAACCGAGTTTCTTCTAGTCAGTTGTTTAATATGTACTGTTACACAGACGATCTTCTGGTCAATTGTTTAATATGTACTGTTACACCGATTATCTTCTGGTCAGTTATTTTATATGTACTGTTACACCGAGTATCTTCTGATCAATTGTTTAATGTGTACTGTTACACCGAGTATCTTCTGGTAATTTGTTTAATATGTACTGTTAAACCGAGTATAGTCTCGTCATTTGTTTAATATGTACTGTTACACCGTGTATCTTCTGGTCAGTTATTTTATATGTACTGTTACACCGAGTATCTTCTGATCAGTTGTTTATTGTGTACTGTTACACCGATTATCTTCTGGTCAGTTGTTTAATATGTATTGTTACACCGAGTATCTTCTGGTTAGTTGTTTAATATGTACTGTTACACCGAGTATCTTCTGGTCAGTTGTTTAATATGTACTGTTACACCGAGTATCGTCTGGTCAGTTGTTTAATATGTACTGTTACACCGAGTATGTTCTGGTCAGTTGTTTAATATGTACTGTTACACCGAGTATCTTCTGGTCAGTTGTTTAATATGTACTGTTACACCGAGTATCTTCTGGTCAGTTGTTTAATATGTACTGTTACACCGAGTATCTTCTGGTCAGTTGTTTAATATGTACTGTTACACCGAGTATCTTCTGGTCAGTTGTTTAATATGTACTGTTACACCGAGTATCTTCTGGTCAGTTGTTTAATATGTACTGTTACACCGAGTATCTTCTGGTCAGTTGTTTAATATGTACTGTTACACCGAGTATCTTCTGGTCAGTTGTTTAATATGTACTGTTACACCGAGTATCTTCTGGTCAGTTGTTTAATATGTACTGTTACACCGAGTATCTTCTGGTCAGTTGTTTAATATGTACTGTTACACCGAGTATCTTCTGGTCAGTTGTTTAATATGTACTGTTACACCGAGTATCTTTCTGGTCAGTTGTTTAATATGTACTGTTACACGAGTATCTTCTGGTCAGTTGTTTAATATGTACTGTTACACCGAGTATCTTCTGGTCAGTTGTTTAATATGTACTGTTACACCGAGTATCTTCTGGTCAGTTGTTTAATATGTACTGTTACACCGAGTATCTTCTGGTCAGTTGTTTAATATGTACTGTTACACCGAGTATCTTCTGGTCAGTTGTTTAATATGTACTGTTACACCGAGTATCTTCTGGTCAGTTGTTTAATATGTACTGTTACACCGAGTATCTTCTGGTCAGTTGTTTAATATGTACTGTTACACCGAGTATCTTCTGGTCAGTTGTTTAATATGTACTGTTACACCGAGTATCTTCTGGTCAGTTGTTTAATATGTACTGTTACACCGAGTATCTTCTGGTCAGTTGTTTAATATGTACTGTTACACCGAGTATCTTCTGGTCAGTTGTTTAATATGTACTGTTACACCGAGTATCTTCTGGTCAGTTGTTTAATATGTACTGTTACACCGAGTATCTTCTGGTCAGTTGTTTAATATGTACTGTTACACCGAGTATCTTCTGGTCAGTTGTTTAATATGTACTGTTACACCGAGTATCTTCTGGTCAGTTGTTTAATATGTACTGTTACACCGAGTATCTTCTGGTCAGTTGTTTAATATGTACTGTTACACCGAGTATCTTCTGGTCAGTTGTTTAATATGTACTGTTACACCGAGTATCTTCTGGTCAGTTGTTTAATATGTACTGTTACACCGAGTATCTTCTGGTCAGTTGTTTAATATGTACTGTTACACCGAGTATCTTCTGGTCAGTTGTTTAATATGTACTGTTACACCGAGTATCTTCTGGTCAGTTGTTTAATATGTACTGTTACACCGAGTATCTTCTGGTCAGTTGTTTAATATGTACTGTTACACCGAGTATCTTCTGGTCAGTTGTTTAATATGTACTGTTACACCGAGTATCTTCTGGTCAGTTGTTTAATATGTACTGTTACACCGAGTATCTTCTGGTCAGTTGTTTAATATGTACTGTTACACCGAGTATCTTCTGGTCAGTTGTTTAATATGTACTGTTACACCGAGTATCTTCTGGTCAGTTGTTTAATATGTACTGTTACACCGAGTATCTTCTGGTCAGTTGTTTAATATGTACTGTTACACCGAGTATCTTCTGGTCAGTTGTTTAATATGTACTGTTACACCGAGTATCTTCTGGTCAGTTGTTTAATATGTACTGTTACACCGAGTATCTTCTGGTCAGTTGTTTAATATGTACTGTTACACCGAGTATCTTCTGGTCAGTTGTTTAATATGTACTGTTACACCGAGTATCTTCTGGTCAGTTGTTTAATATGTACTGTTACACCGAGTATCTTCTGGTCAGTTGTTTAATATGTACTGTTACACCGAGTATCTTCTGGTCAGTTGTTTAATATGTACTGTTACACCGAGTATCTTCTGGTCAGTTGTTTAATATGTACTGTTACACCGAGTATCTTCTGGTCAGTTGTTTAATATGTACTGTTACACCGAGTATCTTCTGGTCAGTTGTTTAATATGTACTGTTACACCGAGTATCTTCTGGTCAGTTGTTTAATATGTACTGTTACACCGAGTATCTTCTGGTCAGTTGTTTAATATGTACTGTTACACCGAGTATCTTCTGGTCAGTTGTTTAATATGTACTGTTACACCGAGTATCTTCTGGTCAGTTGTTTAATATGTACTGTTACACCGAGTATCTTCTGTCAGTTGTTTAATATGTACTGTTACACCGAGTATCTTCTGGTCAGTTGTTTAATATGTACTGTTACACCGAGTATCTTCTGGTCAGTTGTTTAATATGTACTGTTACACCGAGTATCTTCTGGTCAGTTGTTTAATATGTACTGTTACACCGAGTATCTTCTGGTCAGTTGTTTAATATGTACTGTTACACCGAGTATCTTCTGGTCAGTTGTTTAATATGTACTGTTACACCGAGTATCTTCTGGTCAGTTGTTTAATATGTACTGTTACACCGAGTATCTTCTGGTCAGTTGTTTAATATGTACTGTTACACCGAGTATCTTCTGGTCAGTTGTTTAATATGTACTGTTACACCGAGTATCTTCTGGTCAGTTGTTTAATATGTACTGTTACACCGAGTATCTTCTGGTCAGTTGTTTAATATGTACTGTTACACCGAGTATCTTCTGGTCAGTTGTTTAATATGTACTGTTACACCGAGTATCTTCTGGTCAGTTGTTTAATATGTACTGTTACACCGAGTATCTTCTGGTCAGTTGTTTAATATGTACTGTTACACCGATTATCTTCTGGTCAGTTGTTTAATATGTACTGTTACACCGAGTATCTTCTGGTCAGTTGTTTAATATGTACTGTTACACCGATATTTTCTGGTCAGTTGTTTAATATGTACTGTTACACCGAGTATCTTCTGGTCAGTTGTTTAATATGTACTGTTACACCGAGTATCTTCTGGTCAGTTGTTTAATATGTACTGTTACACCGAGTATCTTCTGGTCAGTTGTTTAATATGTACTGTTACACCGAGTATCTTCTGGTCAGTTGTTTAATATGTACTGTTACACCGAGTATCTTCTGGTCAGTTGTTTAATATGTACTGTTACACCGAGTATCTTCTGATCAGTTGTTTAATATGTACTGTTACACCGAGTATCTTCTGGTCAGTTGTTTAATATGTACTGTTACACCGAGTATCTTCTGGTCAGTTGTTTAATATGTACTGTTACACCGAGTATCTTCTGGTCAGTTGTTTAATATGTACTGTTACACCGAGTATCTTCTGGTCAGTTGTTTAATATGTACTGTTACACCGAGTATCTTCTGGTCAGTTGTTTAATATGTACTGTTACACCGATTATCTTCTGATCAGTTGTTTAATATGTACTGTTACACCGAGTATCTTCTGGTCAGTTGTTTAATATGTACTGTTACACCGAGTATCTTCTGGTCAGTTGTTTAATATGTACTGTTACACCGAGTATCTTCTGGTCAGTTGTTTAATATGTACTGTTACACCGAGTATCTTCTGGTCAGTTGTTTAATATGTACTGTTACACCGACGTATCTTCTGATCAGTTGTTTAATATGTACTGTTACACCGTGTATCTTCTGATCAGTTGTTTAATATGTACTGTTACACCGTGTATCTTCTGGTCAGTTGTTTAATATGTACTGTTACACCGTGTATCTTCTGATCAGTTGTTTAATATGTACTGTTACACCGTGTATCTTCTGATCAGTTGTTTAATATGTACTGTTACACCGTGTATCTTCTGATCAGTTGTTTAATATGTACTGTTACACCGAGTATCTTCTGGTCAGTTGTTTAATATGTACTGTTACACCGAGTATCTTCTGGTCAGTTGTTTAATATGTACTGTTACACCGAGTATCTTCTGGTCAGTTGTTTAATATGTACTGTTACACCGAGTATCTTCTGGTCAGTTGTTTAATATGTACTGTTACACCGAGTATCTTCTGGTCAGTTGTTTAATATGTACTGTTACACCGAGTATCTTCTGGTCAGTTGTTTAATATGTACTGTTACACCGTGTATCTTCTGGTCAGTTGTTTAATATGTACTGTTACACCGAGTATCTTCTGGTCAGTTGTTTAATATGTACTGTTACACCGAGTATCTTCTGGTCAGTTGTTTAATATGTACTGTTACACCGAGTATCTTCTGGTCAGTTGTTTAATATGTACTGTTACACCGAGTATCTTCTGGTCAGTTGTTTAATATGTACTGTTACACCGAGTATCTTCTGGTCAGTTGTTTAATATGTACTGTTACACCGAGTATCTTCTGGTCAGTTGTTTAATATGTACTGTTACACCGAGTATCTTCTGGTCAGTTGTTTAATATGTACTGTTACACCGAGTATCTTCTGGTCAGTTGTTTAATATGTACTGTTACACCGAGTATCTTCTGGTCAGTTGTTTAATATGTACTGTTACACCGAGTATCTTCTGGTCAGTTGTTTAATATGTACTGTTACACCGAGTATCTTCTGGTCAGTTGTTTAATATGTACTGTTACACCGAGTATCTTCTGGTCAGTTGTTTAATATGTACTGTTACACCGAGTATCTTCTGGTCAGTTGTTTAATATGTACTGTTACACCGAGTATCTTCTGGTCAGTTGTTTAATATGTACTGTTACACCGAGTATCTTCTGGTCAGTTGTTTAATATGTACTGTTACACCGAGTATCTTCTGGTCAGTTGTTTAATATGTACTGTTACACCGAGTATCTTCTGGTCAGTTGTTTAATATGTACTGTTACACCGAGTATCTTCTGGTCAGTTGTTTAATATGTACTGTTACACCGAGTATCTTCTGGTCAGTTGTTTAATATGTACTGTTACACCGAGTATCTTCTGGTCAGTTGTTTAATATGTACTGTTACACCGAGTATCTTCTGGTCAGTTGTTTAATATGTACTGTTACACCGAGTATCTTCTGGTCAGTTGTTTAATATGTACTGTTACACCGAGTATCTTCTGGTCAGTTGTTTAATATGTACTGTTACACCGAGTATCTTCTGGTCAGTTGTTTAATATGTACTGTTACACCGAGTATCTTCTGGTCAGTTGTTTTAATATGTACTGTTACACCGAGTATCTTCTGGTCAGTTGTTTAATATGTACTGTTACACCGAGTATCTTCTGGTCAGTTGTTTAATATGTACTGTTACACCGATTATCTTCTGGTCAGTTGTTTAATATGTACTGTTACACCGAGTATCTTCTGATCATTGTTTAATGTGTACTGTTACACCGATATCTTCTGGTCTGTTGTTTAATATGTATTGTTACACCGAGTATCTTCTGGTCAGTTGTTTAATATGTACTGTTACACCGATTATCTTCTGGTTAGTTGTTTAATATGTTCTGTTACACCGAGTATCTTCTGGTCAGTTGTTTAATATGTACTGTTACACCGAGTATCTTCTGGTCACTTGTTTAATATGTACTGTTACACCGAGTATCTTCTGGTCAGTTGTTTCATATGTACTGTTACACCGATTATCTTCTGATCAGTTGTTTAATATGTAGTGTTACACCAAGTATCTTCTGGTCAGTTGTTTAATAGGTACTGTTACACCGAGTATCTTCTGGTTAGTTGTTTAATATGTACTGTTACACCGAGTATCTTCTGGTCAGTTGTTTAATATGTACTGTTACACCGAGTATCTTCTGGTCAGTTATTTAATATGTACTGTTACACCGAGTATCTTCTGGTCAGTTGTTTAATATGTACTGTTACACCGATTATCTTCTGATCAGTTGTTTAATATGTACTGTTACACCGAGTATCTTCTGGTCAGTTGTTTAATATGTACTGTTACACCGAGTATCTTCTGGTCAGTTGTTTAATATGTACTGTTACACCGAGTATCTTCTGGTCAGTTGTTTAATATGTACTGTTACACCGAGTATCTTCTGGTCAGTTGTTTAATATGTACTGTTACACCGAGTATCTTCTGGTCAGTTGTTTAATATGTACTGTTACACCGAGTATCTTCTGGTCAGTTGTTTAATATGTACTGTTACACCGAGTATCTTCTGGTCAGTTGTTTAATATGTACTGTTACACCGAGTATCTTCTGGTCAGTTGTTTAATATGTACTGTTACACCGAGTATCTTCTGGTCAGTTGTTTAATATGTACTGTTACACCGAGTATCTTCTGGTCAGTTGTTTAATATGTACTGTTACACCGAGTATCTTCTGGTCAGTTGTTTAATATGTACTGTTACACCGAGTATCTTCTGGTCAGTTGTTTAATATGTACTGTTACACCGAGTATCTTCTGGTCAGTTGTTTAATATGTACTGTTACACCGAGTATCTTCTGGTCAGTTGTTTAATATGTACTGTTACACCGAGTATCTTCTGGTCAGTTGTTTAATATGTACTGTTACACCGAGTATCTTCTGGTCAGTTGTTTAATATGTACTGTTACACCGAGTATCTTCTGGTCAGTTGTTTAATATGTACTGTTACACCGAGTATCTTCTGGTCAGTTGTTTAATATGTACTGTTACACCGAGTATCTTCTGGTCAGTTGTTTAATATGTACTGTTACACCGAGTATCTTCTGGTCAGTTGTTTAATATGTACTGTTACACCGAGTATCTTCTGGTCAGTTGTTTAATATGTACTGTTACACCGAGTATCTTCTGGTCAGTTGTTTAATATGTACTGTTACACCGAGTATCTTCTGGTCAGTTGTTTAATATGTACTGTTACACCGAGTATCTTCTGGTCAGTTGTTTAATATGTACTGTTACACCGAGTATCTTCTGGTCAGTTGTTTAATATGTACTGTTACACCGAGTATCTTCTGGTCAGTTGTTTAATATGTACTGTTACACCGAGTATCTTCTGGTCAGTTGTTTAATATGTACTGTTACACCGAGTATCTTCTGGTCAGTTGTTTAATATGTACTGTTACACCGAGTATCTTCTGGTCAGTTGTTTAATATGTACTGTTACACCGAGTATCTTCTGGTCAGTTGTTTAATATGTACTGTTACACCGATTATCTTCTGGTCAGTTGTTTAATATGTACTGTTACACCGAGTATCTTCTGATCAGTTGTTTAATATGTACTGTTACACCGAGTATCTTCTGGTCAGTTGTTTAATATGTACTGTTACACCGAGTATCTTCTGGTCAGTTGTTTAATATGTACTGTTACACCGAGTATCTTCTGGTCAGTTGTTTAATATGTACTGTTACACCGAGTATCTTCTGGTCAGTTGTTTAATATGTACTGTTACACCGAGTATCTTCTGGTCAGTTGTTTAATATGTACTGTTACACCGAGTATCTTCTGGTCAGTTGTTTAATATGTACTGTTACACCGATTATCTTCTGATCAGTTGTTTAATATGTACTGTTACACCGAGTATCTTCTGGTCAGTTGTTTAATATGTACTGTTACACCGAGTATCTTCTGGTCAGTTGTTTAATATGTACTGTTACACCGAGTATCTTCTGGTCAGTTGTTTAATATGTACTGTTACACCGAGTATCTTCTGGTCAGTTGTTTAATATGTACTGTTACACCGAGTATCTTCTGGTCAGTTGTTTAATATGTACTGTTACACCGATTATTTTCTATCATTGTTTAATATGTACTGTTACACCGAGTTTCTTCTGGTCAGTTGTTTAATATGTACTGTTACACCGTGTATCTTCTGATCAGTTGTTTAATATGTACTGTTACACCGAGTATCTTCTGGTCAGTTGTTTAATATGTACTGTTACACCGAGTATCTTCTGATCAGTTGTTTAATATGTACTGTTACACCGATTATCTTCTGGTCAGTTGTTTAATATGTACTGTTACACCGAGTATCTTCTGGTCACTTGTTTAATATGTACTGTTACACCGAGTATCTTCTGGTCAGTTGTTTCATATGTACTGTTACACCGATTATCTTCTGATCAGTTGTTTAATATGTAGTGTTACACCGAGTATCTTCTGGTCAGTTGTTTAATAGGTACTGTTACACCGATTATTTTCTGATCCATTGTTTAATATGTACTGTTACACCGAGTATCTTCTGGTCAGTTGTTTAATATGTACTGTTACACCGAGTATCTTCTGGTCAGTTGTTTAATATGTACGGTCACACCGAGTATATTCTGGTCAGTTGTTTAATATGTACTGTTACACCGAGTTATCTTCTGGTCAGTTGTTTAATATGTACTGTTACACCGTGTATCTTCTGATCAGTTGTTTAATATGTACTGTTACACCGTGTATCTTCTGATCAGTTGTTTAATATGTACTGTTACACCGTGTATCTTCTGATCAGTTGTTTAATATGTACTGTTACACCGAGTATCTTCTGGTCAGTTGTTTAATATGTACTGTTACACCGACGTATCTTCTGATCAGTTGTTTAATATGTACTGTTACACCGATTATCTTCTGGTCAGTTGTTTAATATGTACTGTTACACCGATTATCTTCTGGTCAGTTATTTAATATGTACTGTTACACCGTGTATCTTCTGGTAGTTGTTTAATATGTAATGTTACACGATTATCTTCTGGTCAGTTATTTAATATGTACTGTTACACCGTGTATCTTCTGGTCAGTTGTTTAATATGTACTGTTACACCGACGATCTTCTGATCAATTCTTTAATATGTACTGTTACACCGTGTATCTTCTGATCAGTTGTTTAATATGTAATGTTACACCGTGTATCTTCTGGTCAGTTGTTTAATATGTACTGTTACACCGTGTATCTTCTGATCAGTTGTTTAATATGTACTGTTACACCGAGTATCTTCTGGTCAGTTGTTTAATATGTACTGTTACACCGAGTATCTTCTGGTCAGTTGTTTAATATGTACTGTTACACCGAGTATCTTCTGGTCAGTTGTTTAATATGTACTGTTACACCGAGTATCTTCTGGTCAGTTGTTTAATATGTACTGTTACACCGAGTATCTTCTGGTCAGTTGTTTAATATGTACTGTTACACCGAGTATCTTCTGGTCAGTTGTTTAATATGTACTGTTACACCGATGTATCTTCTGGTCAGTTGTTTAATATGTACTGTTACACCGAGTATCTTCTGGTCAGTTGTTTAATATGTACTGTTACACCGAGTATCTTCTGGTCAGTTGTTTAATATGTACTGTTACACCGAGTATCTTCTGGTCAGTTGTTTAATATGTACTGTTACACCGAGTATCTTCTGGTCAGTTGTTTAATATGTACTGTTACACCGAGTATCTTCTGGTCAGTTGTTTAATATGTACTGTTACACCGAGTATCTTCTGGTCAGTTGTTTAATATGTACTGTTACACCGAGTATCTTCTGGTCAGTTGTTTAATATGTACTGTTACACCGAGTATCTTCTGAGTCAGATTGTTTAATGTGTACTGTTACACGATTATCTTCTGGTCAGTTGCTATATATGTACTGTTACACCGAGTATCTTCTGGTCAGTAGTTTAATATGTACTGTTACACCGAGTATTTTCTGGTCAGTTGTTTAATATGTACTGTTACACCGAGTATCTTCTCGTTAGTTGTTTAATATGTACTGTTACACCGAGTATCTTCTGGTCAGTTGTTTAATATGTACTGTTACACCGAGTATCTTCTGGTCAGTTGTTTAATATGTACTGTTACACCGAGTATCTTCTGGTCAGTTGTTTAATATTTACTGTTACACCGAGTATCTTCTGGTCAGTTGTTTAATATGTCCTGTTACTGCGATTATCTTCTAATCCATTGTTTCATATGTACTGTTACACCGAGTATTTTCTGGTCAGTTGTTTAATATGTACTGTTACACCGAGTATCTTCTGGTTAGTTGTTTAATATGTACTGTTACACCGAGTATCTTCTGGTCAGTTGTTTAATATGTACTGTTACACCGAGTATCTTCTGGTCAGTTGTTTAATATGTACTGTTACACCAGACGTATTATGTCTCTCTTCATACAATTTAACACATGCATTCAACAGTAAAGTTCCATATAGTGAACATCCTGATTGTAAATCACAAAATACGTCAATCTTCTCACAAATGGGCAACCTGATTCAAGGCATGTGTATGAGTTGGGGCTGGTCACGTGACCTGTGTTCAGGAGTTGATTAAAACTATTTGTTTATTAAACATTAATACATCTTAAACGCATATAAAGCGTAATTACAAAAATGTACAATAATAAAGTTAAGATTTAAAGTTGACCATCACTAGGACGTGAGTTTCCCATCTTATGATTCACGATGATGTGAGTTGATCTTTAAACAACAAATGTGCACTGTGTGTTGATCTGTATAGAATGGCAAATGTGCACTGTGTGTTGATCTGTATAGAATGGCAAATATGCGCTGTGTGTTGATCTGTATAGAATGGCAAATATGCGCTGTGTGTTGATCTGTATAGAATGGCAAATATGCGCTGTGTGTTGATCTGTATAGAATGGCAAATATGCGCTGTGTGTTGATCTGTATAGAATGGCAAATA
Organism: Ampullaceana balthica; assembly: GCA_944989445.1. Classification (NCBI taxonomy): domain Eukaryota; kingdom Metazoa; phylum Mollusca; class Gastropoda; family Lymnaeidae; genus Ampullaceana; species Ampullaceana balthica. Next base: position 184,373 of record CALYLW010001210.1, on the reverse strand, counting down.
TGCGCTGTGGGTGATCTAGGTCTGGGCCTCAATCAACAAGTCAATTGTAAATATATACTTATGTCATACAAACCTCTTAGTCTTTAATAAAATATTGATTAATTTTACTCAATGAGGTCAATACAAGACAATTATTTTTGATTAATTTAAAAAGTTGGGCTGATAGGGGGGGTTATCTTTGTCTGTTATCAATTATTAATTTAATGTCAGAAAACAATGGATAATTTACTGTTGTTAGTTTGTCAGAGTTGTCTATCTGTAAGTGCTTTCTTTCTGTTATTGTTCGTTGTCTGTTATACATACATATTATATGTATTTTTTGGTGTCGTCTGTTTGTAATAGTTGTCTCATTGTTAATTTTGTCTGTTAGTTTGCAAGAGTTAAGTGATTGTTAGGGTTTTCTGATGGTTTGTGTAGTCTGTCACTTTGTAAATGTTTTCCTATTATCATTGTTTCTGTCTATACGATTGTTCTTATTGTTAAGGTTGTCTTTCTGTCAGAGATGTCTGATTGTTTGTGTTTCCTAAATGTTAGAGATGTATGAGTGTAAGTATTGTCTGTATGTAAAAATTGTTTGTTTGTTAGTGTTGTCTAATATCTTGATAGTGTTATTTGATTGTTATTGTTGTTTTGCCAGTAAATTATATAATTTATTTAAACTAATCTCTGCAGCATATTTAAATGAATTTGAAACCATTTCCACAAGTTTGAACTCACCTATACATAAATGGGAAAATTTAAGAATTAAAATTTGTTCTACTGTGATCTCTGATATGCAATTTATTTGGATTTTCCCCATGAACGCCGTACTAAAAAACACCGCTATTGACTTACTTAATATGAGATTGTAAATTAGACAACCTAAAAGTCACAATTAATGAAAAGATCATAATATCATTTTCTTTAACTTCGGTTCTATTGAAATCATAAAGTCAATGCGACATTGAATGTATTATTATTATTGCTTACACTTCGTATTGCATGTAATTTAATATCATTTATAGAAAAATTTAATTCGCGGGAAAAATAAACTTTTTACATCCTAGTTATTTCCAAATTAGAAAACTATACATTTTATACATCTACTGTAATGTTTTGCTTTGCGTTACTGATGAATACTCGATGATTCTATATGTTTAAATGTGATATCTATATTCATTTAAGTGGCAAGCCACTTCACTTCGATGTTTTTAATAAGGGATATCATTTCAATGAATTGCTAGGATTCTCATTCCACCAGTATGGAATGTGTTCGAATTTTAACAATATTTTATACTACTTCATTTTCTTTTATTTATATATGTATACTTATTTATATAAGTATATATGTGTGCGTGAAAAATCTACAAATCTGTTTGTTTTTTCTTTAAGACTAAGTACATTGTAGGTGCTACAGCGTTCCAGGAATTTTTGTATTGCGTGAATCTATAAGGCCTTTCAGACTACAACTACAAGAAAATGTGACTAAAATTCATGTTGATAAGAAAACTAAGGTTTTATCCTCATTTGGAAAACTAAAAGAAACAAAAAAATAGTCCAACTACTTACTTGGACAAAAATCTTTTCATCCGCAACCACACAAGATGGCGATGGCTTGCTGGCTTCTTAGAATATTTGGTTAATGATATCAAAATCGGGAAAACATCATACTATTGATTGGGATCTAAATATACCGGCTATAATTGAGGTAATACGTGCTGTGCCACACAATCCTGCATCTAATAGTATCAAGAAAATTTAGTTGAGCAAAGAATAATTTATAAAATGACTAAAAATGTTGAAGATTTATTGTGTGACAATTTAAATTTATCTCAGTTTTCTATACAACGGAATGAGTCAACTTTACCAGGAAATAAAGGTTTACATTTAGTATACGTGCGGCTGACAAAGAAAGAATAAAAATTGTAAAGAACTTTCATTTGCTAAAGATATGCAAACTAATACTTAATAAGGATCACTATTTAATGCATTCAATTAGTTAGTTTTTTGTAAAGAAAAGAAATATCCATCATATATATATTTACGCTCAATTATGTAGCCTAACGCTAAGGGGCATCACTCTGCTTTTATTAATTTTGTGTTGTAAGCAGTGCTGATTGACTCAAATAGTTATTTTTTGGTGCAGTAATTTGGTGCGCTGCTTTCTAAAATTAGTTAAAAAATCGTGTGGTGATTAGCACTGTAAAAATTATTATATAAATACTTTGTTTAATTTTCAGGAATATTTCGTATTTATCATACAAGGATAAGTTACTTTGGCCTTTTGACAAAAAACCCAAAATGAAAAGTAGGCGCCGTAGGCGCCCTACAACCTCAATTTTAAATTACTTTTTGAACATTTAAGGTATTTTAATTATTACGTATCTATCATACAAGTACAAGTTTGTTGGGCTTTTGAAAAAAATGGGCGCAGTAGGCACCCTAAATAAAAGTGGGCACCGCAGCAAAACCTATATTATATACATACTTTGTGTACATTTCAGGAATATTTCGTATTTATCATACAAGGATAAGTTACTTAGGCTTTTGACATAAAAAATAAAAAATAAAATAAAAAATGAACTATTATTAAATAATTTGTGTACATTTAAGAAAGTTTAATATTACGCATTTATCATACAAGGACAGGTTAGTTGGGCTTTTGAAAAAGTTGGGCGCCGTAGGCGCCCTTGAAAAGGAGGGGGGGCGCCGCAGGCGCCACGGTGCCGCAGCACAAACTAGTAATTAATATCTTATCAGTAACCACAGAGGGTGCTTCAGCTTGGTAGTGCGCAACAATTTCATTTTTAAAAACATTTGTGAAATGCATTCACATTACACTGTTTCATCCATCGTCAACATTTCGTTGGCATAAATTTAAGTGTATGCCTACATTGCAATAAGTAATGCAAGCTATCAACACAATCAGAAGCAATTATTGAATGACATACAATGTAAACAGCTATGTATTGAAATCGATGTAAGAGTGTTTCGTTAGCTGCTTCATAAAGAAGTTCGTTGGATGTGAACCACTTTGCATACGTTTTATAAGCTTTTAAATCGGAGCTGGAGGGCTTGAAAGATAGAAAAGATGCTTAACGATCAAATTTATTTCATCGTTGACGTTGACAGTGTCACAGACTGTCATTGTAGATAGCAGACACTCTACATTTGTTGGATAATAAATATTTTAATAAATAGTATTAAATACTAGATATAAAGTAGTTTAAATAAACCCTCATAGCACTTACATTTTAATGTGGAGATATCCGGATCCGGAATCCGGATCCGGCAAATATTAGGGCCAAACTATCCGGAATCGGCAAATAGTAAAAAAAAACAAATCTGTGTAGTGTATTGAGTATTACGGAATGTGAACACCGTAAATAACTATGTAAAATAACGCGGTCACTTCGGGTGGTAATGTAAATAATACATATGGCGTTCAATGTGAACTTCAACGACTTGCTAATTGCTATTCTAATTGTCTTCCATGTTTGACCATGACCATAATTAACGAACAAATACTGAAACCATTCAGTACACAACAATCTGGTTGTTCGCTAATTTTTAATGTCTATTTAAACCTTGTAAAATAACATACTGAATTTCAAAACATGTATCGGAGGTGATTACCGATTATATAACTTTATAAAAACATTTTTATTGAAGTTAATGAGTTAATCAAGATATTTTTAAGTTAAATCTGAATTTCCTATACGTATTAAAAGATGATAAGAAGAGTGTAACTGTCTAGTGTCATACACATACACCGTTGTTTCGTCTTTATAACTATACCGATAAATGTATAGTTTAGTGAATTTAATACATTTACTGTAATGTATTACCATGCGTAATGTATGGAGTTCTAAATAAGGTTTTTGTAACATGAATAATTGTTTAATCCAAGTGGCACGCCACTTCACTTCGATCTCTTTAATAAGGGATAAGATTTTATTGAATTGCTAGGATTCTCCCACACCAAGAAAATAAAGACTGAGTTCGATTGTTTATTGTCACTAGTTCTTTTTGTTGTTATATATATATATCAATGTCCATGTTTCTAACAACGAATTATAATAACACTTTTACCCCTTAAACGTTCTCTTTGTTTTTCTGCTTGGTAAAAAGTAAACAATTTTAGAGTTTCTAGTGTTGATGTTTCCTACTGCCGACACAAGTAACTTTAATTCGCACCACGAAAAGTTAATAAATGTCACAGCTTTAAAGTATTTACATATGTTAGTGCCGATACAATAAACGTTAACTGCCACCACACATAATAAAGGAATATGACAGTTTGTAAGTGTTTATAAATCTTATTGCAAGCACAGTTAACATAAACTGAAATAATCCACGGTAAATACATATCTTAGTTTATTAGCATTTAAGATATTAATATAATGTTAATGTTTCATTTAAGTAGAGACAAAACTTTTTATTTAACAAATAAAAAATGTCATGCTCCAGAAACAACGATATATAGTGTTACTCAAAAAATTATATATTCCTATTGACATATAGATGTACATTGTTACTTTGACAATAATATAGTTCTATTAATATATTGATGTACAGTATTAAGGGGACAATTATTTATTCTAGTGATATATTGAGTTGGTTTAATGAGTCTGTCATAAAGAGCCAATAGGACTATAATAATTTATTGGGTAACCCCCAAGGCGGGAGGTCCTGACCACACGACTAGACTATAATAATTTATTGGGTAGCCCCCAAGGTAGTAGGTCCTGACCACTGGACCACACGACTCGAGGGTTTGGGGGAGCATCGTAAAACTGCCGAAAACACATCTTTTAATTTTTAGAATTCTGAACATTGTAAAAATATGATTTTGAAAAGGATTATGCATAGATATTTCAAGTCAAAACGACACGGAGTATCCACATTTCAGGGGGAATGTATTTGAAAATTGACAGTCCATTTAAATGATTATAACACTTATATTGTGCCATAAAAGACATATTATTTGCAAGCTAATTTTATGTCAAGTAAAACTTCATATTAGAATACATCAGCACTGGTGCTTTGTGGTGCAGCGCTGACGGGAAATACACTTTATGCACGTTAGCCAGAACAGTCCTAAAGGATTTGCGATTATTTGTCTACACACAATCGTCTATTGTTAAATAATACATAGTGAACCTGCTTGACCTCTGAACTCATGTTCAAGGTCTTTGTATAGGCCAAAGCTTACAAAGATACTTACCTCTCGCAAGAATAGAAGCAAACAAAGACCGTACTCGTAAGGGTAGAAGCAGAAAAAATAAAATGACGTAATCAGCAAGAACAACGCATTTATCCCATCTGGTATGAGCTTCAAACATTCTTAAGTAAGTTTATTCTCAAATTTAACTTATTGCTAGTTTACCTCGCCCCGTATAATGTTCTTTTAGTACTAATAAAGCTCTGTACGACTCTTTTCTTCCTTTTCTGATTTATACATTTCTGGACATAACACATCATCTATATTTTAAAAATTACAATCAAACTGCCATTACTTGTTTTTACTTGTTCTCTTACGAAAGTATTAACGCGACACGTACGTTGCATAGTAGCGTCCTTTCAAGCTTACGTATAACCATTTTATGTAGCATTAAATAGTTACTCTTGTAGACATCAAAGGCAAGTTTATTATACAATTGATTTCGACTATGAGTTAATAATTTTTTCCAATTTTTCTATAAACCAATGAAATGTGTTTGTTGGAATTGAATGAAGCCTTTATCTGGGATAGGAGAATCTTTACATTTCATAGACATTGTATCCCTATTTATAGGGATGAGATCAAGTGAAATAGCACTTGAATGAAATAGACTGGTTCTCTCTACAACAAAAGGAGAAAGATGTTTCCAACGTTACTCAAACAGTAATTTAAGCACATATGCTAAATTAAATAAATACATTTTATAGCGTGTGTTTTAAATTACGAATAAATATTATATTAAAATTTAATTTGCCCCTAGAATTTTATGTTTCTCTACATTTTTGATGTCACGTTCAAACAGAGAACTACGAAACAAAAGTCATTAACATTAATGGTCATTAAAATATATATTATATATTAATAAAGAAGTTTTAACGAAAAGGTTCTTATCATTAATTGTCCAAAGTAAGATTTGTAAAGAACAATCCAAAATTCATATTAAATACAAAAACACCGGTGCTTGGTGGTGTGCATTGCTCACGTGAAAAACAATTATCAACGTCATCATTTAACAACATAGAAGATACTTTGAAATAAAGCCACACAGCTGACTACTTTGTTGACATCATCTGTACCAAACTAAACAAACAACTTTATGGAACCCATCTATTATAGTATGCATCAATGCGATGGGTTTATTTATAGAGCGGTCAAAAGTGAGTGTATGAATCAATGATGATGAAATATATAACATACAATTGTAAACGATACTCTATGCTATCTCCAAGCTCCCCTTTAAAATCCAAAACTTTTCTCACACATCGGACATTAGCACTGTCATAACTTGGGCTGGGCTGTGGGGCGTATTACTCAAGTGCAAAAAGATTGACGTCAGTCATGATCTGCTAGAGTAGAGGTGACTGCTATAAGTCAACAAGGCACAAGTTAGGGAAAAATTATGCTCCCATTTCTAATTTTACAAAAGATGGATTTATTTTTTATTTCTATTAACGTTTCAGTATTTTTTTTATTGTAAGTATATTTTTTTTCTAAAATATTATTCTAGATTTTCTTCCTTAATCGTATAGCAAAATCGTATATGTCAAAGATTTCTTATAATTAGTATTCCCTAAATAATAGAGATTTTAGAATTGTCTGTGTGTAAAGTTTGTATGTTTGTTAGCGTCGTCTGTCTGACTGTTAGAGTTGTTTAATTGTAAGTGTTGTCTCTCAGTTTGTTAGATTTTTCTTATTCTTAGTGTTGTATTTTAGTTTGATAGATTAATATTATTGTTTTACCAGTAAATTCTATAATAAATTAGAAAAAATCCATTCAACATTAACATTTAAATGGAAATGAAATAATTGACACAAGTTTGAAGTCACATAAAACATATAAGGGAACATTTTCATTTACAAATTAAAATATGATCTATTGTAATATCAGAAGTTCAATGAATCTGTATTTTCCATGCACGCCGCACTAAAAAGCACCGCTATAAACTTACTTAATATGAGATTGTAATTGAGACAACTTAAGCGGCAGTATTAATGAGAAGAACGTAATATTATTTTCTTCAAATTCGATTTAATTGCAATCTATAAGTCTATACGACATATTATCACTTATTTGTATTGCCTAAACTTTGTAATGCAGGTACATCAATATCAAGTATAGTTTTTTTTTATTTAAAGGAAAAATACATTTTTAGAAAAATAGTTTCCTAAAATCAAGACAACTATAAATATAATGCATTTACCTTCATGTATCACTTAGCCTCATCGATGTACGATGATTTGTCCCTGCTTTCTTTCGCTCTATGGTTTATGTAAGTGGCATGCCACTTGTCTTCGATCCCTTTAATGGGGGATAACAATTCAATGAATTTCTAGCTTTCTTCTACCACCAGTAGAGACGGAGCTCCCTTTAAACAATTTCTTGTGGCTTAGCACAGTGGTGGGTGCTGCAGCAATGCATGGGGAGCAGTGACGCAGTTTTTAAAAAAAAGGGGAGGGCGGAGAATAACTTTAAAGAGGTGGTTATAGCATCAAATAAAGAAGAAATTATCTAGAAAGTTATATTTATGTATTCGCGAAACTATAAAGCCTTTCCCGCTACAAGAACATTTGACTAAAATTTATGGTGATAACAAAGTAACATTATGAATCTTCTTTTCGAAGAAAAAAAAATAATTAAATAACTGACTTTGACAAACATCTTTTCAACCGCAACCACACAAGATGGCTATGGTTTGCTGGCATCATACGAAATCTCGTTAATGATTTTTAAATGGGAAAAAAACTCATACTTTTGGTGGAGGACCAATTGTACCTGCAGTAATTGAACATTAAGTAAAAAGTACTGAGCTACACAAGACAGCATGTGATATTAACAAGAAATTGTGTCGAGAAAATTTGCACTGTAAAAAAGCATTAATGTCATTGCTAAAGATGTTGTAGATTCGTTGTATAGATATTTAATAACATCTCGTTTTCTATTTAGTTAGATGAGTAATATTTGCCAGGACATTGGACAATACTTTATATATATGTCCGATCCCTTTAATTACCTTGCCCATAAGTGTTGCCAACACACGGGGTCATGTGGTCGTCACTTAGTCTAGCCCTCGTAACATGCAATTATGTAACATGTGCCAGCCAACGAACAGTCCCTGGTTTCACTATCATTTGTAATTAACAATCAATTTTAAGTATGAAATCTTACTAGTCAACCTTCAATCTGCCCATGACTTCTTTCTTCGAGCTTTGGCCAATCGACACTAGCTATTTCGCGAACTGGCCGGCCAAAGCCCGAATTTCGGGCTTTGGCCGGCTAACATTGGCCACTTCGCGAATTGGCCGGTCATTTCGCGAAGTGGCCGATTTCAGGCTTTGGCCGTAACATATATAAATTTTCAATTATTATTATTATTATTACTTTTATCTAACGTGCGGTTAACAAAGGAAAAAAACTAATTTCCAAAGAATATTTTTGTCCACTTTATTCAAACTGAATACATAAATAGAATCAATATTTCATTTATTGTATAATTTTATTTTACAAAAATAAAGACAATCATCTAAGTAATATCGTATCATTAGTCACAGATGATGCTCCCGCAATGGCAGGGCGGTACAAATGGTTTCTTGAATATTAAAAAAAATTAGTTGCCGAATGTATTC
>CALYLW010001210.1:0-173163 GCA_944989445.1 Ampullaceana balthica | reverse complement strand
AGAAATTAACGATTAATTAATCGTTAATTTTTCAAAAGTTAACGATTAAATTTAAATTAATCGTTAACAGCCCTAATATATATATATACAGAGCCTTCTTTACACCATTTTGGGCCCCCGGGCAAAGAAATAGTGTCGGGCCCCTCCCCCGCAGGAAATAAAAAATAAATAAAAATAATATATATAAATAAACATATTCCCATGGCGCCCCTATGCTCGTGGGCCCCCGGCAAATGCCCAACGGCCTATGGGTTAAGACGGCCCTGTATATATATATATATATATATATATATATATATATAACACAACCTATATATATCTAATATATAATCGCCCTAAGTATGCGTGTGTCTCCCCGTTCAAAGGCGCGCGAAAAGGTGCTCGAAAGGCGCGCAAAAAGGTGCGCAAAAAAAGGCGCGCAAAATTATTATAAATAAATTAAAAATGTTCGGCGTAAAAAAAATATTATATGACGGCATTGTTTTAGCTAGAACGTCAATTACCGAAACAACGCACGAACCTGTGACGTCAGCATTTGTGTACACACAAACACACATTTGTGTTGAGTCTAACATCGGCCACCAGCCTATGCGTGTGTGTGTCTCCGTTATAAATCATGATGTTAGTCACCACCAACCGGTTGATGTCGGTGTGTCGGTCTTCGGTTCTTGACCCACTGCCAACTGCATTGCTGCGCCGCATTCAAGGTACGACACCGTTCTCCTACGCCTGTACCCATCGTCAATGTCACGTTCGCATTGCTTTATTTCTTCTTCAACTCCACAAATTTACAAACCTTCGCGTGTTGCCACGAGACAAATATGCCTCGAAAAAAGAACATTCGATGAAGCCGAAATTGCCGATAGAAAACGTCGCAGAAACGAACATAACAGGAATCGAAGAAGAACAGAAACACACGAGGAGGCATCCCGGCGACGTGTAACGCGAAACCAACGCGAAAGCCTTTTTGGGTTCCACATGCACAAGCAGTCTCATGCAATTATCAGACTCCAAGTTCATCTCCTTGGCGAGCAATCAGTAGTTTTTATTACTGATAACGTTGAGGCTGCAGCACAGAACGCAGCTTCGAGAGACACTACTTTAACGGCATGGTTCAAACTAAATCAACAATACCAGATGGCTACAGGTATACTATACTATACAACTGGACATACCTGAACATTATGTTTTTCACGAGAGGACAAGAACATGGCAGAGAAGGCAAAGGGATGCTGACAGAATAATTGGTCGTATGTACTCTGTCAGTTTAGTGTCAGACATTCAGCGCTTCTGCTTGCGCTTACTTCTCCTTCATGTGCCAGGTGCAACTTCCTTTGAGGACCTTCGGACCGTCCATGGTATTACATATCCAACATTCAAGGAAGCTACACAACACCGAGGCCTCTTCAATGACAAGCAGGTCTGGGATGTGACGTTACATGATGCAGTTGCCGAAAAGAGACCCGCTCTCCTACGGGAATTATTTGCACATATGTGCCTGCTCGCATCTCCTTCAAATATTCCACAATTGTTCCAGAAATATAAAGAATACTTTTATGAAGATTTTACGTTGCAGTTTCATCACGAAGTGAATTGCAAACACTGCCTCAATTTGGCCCTTACTGATATTCAATTGATCTTTATTGCTAATAGGAAAACCTGCGAGAATTTAGGTTTACCAGTTCCACCAAGTCACGTGGAAGACATACATGACAGCGTTTTTGATCCGGTCCAACAGCTCAGCAAAGCAACAGACATGGTACGGAGTCTCAAGGAACAGCAGAGACACGCATTTGATGAAATTATCACAGCCGCAGCCAATGATCATCTTCCTCATAGGTGTTACTTTCTTGACGGACCTGGTGGCAGTGGTAAAACATATTTGTACACAACCTTGCTTGCATCCTTTAGGGTGGAACAGAAGATTGCTTTAGCTACTGCATCAACTGGAATCGCGGCCAATTTACTGTAAAGTGGTCGAAAGTATCATTCCCAATTTCAACTTCCCGTCCCAATTATCGACACCTCAACCTCCAGAATGAGAATGACCTCCTCCGATGCTGACATTCTCCGAAGAGCCACAATAATCATTTGGGATGAATCCACGATGGCCTCTAAGGACGCATTGAAATGCGTGAATAAACTCTTACAAGATATCATGCAAAATGACAAACCTTTCGGAGGAAAAACCATTCTCTTGGGTGGGGACTTCAGACAAACCTTGCCCGTTGTTGCTCACGGAACCAGGTCCGCCATTGTCGAAGCGAGTATTAAGTTTACCGATCTTTGGTCTAAATATACAATTCTCACATTGACAAGTAATGTGCGATCTATTGATCCAGAATTTACGTCTTGGTTAATTGAGCTAGGCAATGGAACATTAACCAATGAACATGGATTGAACGAGAATATGTTTGAAGTTCCAGCCCATATGGTCTGCACAGGATCTATTGTTTCTGAAACATTCGGTGAACGAATTCTAGCCGGAGATGCGGATGAATTTGCAAATAAGGCTATTCTCTGCCCTAAAAATGCCGATGTGGACCTTATCAATAGTCAGGTTCTGCATTTACTTGAAGGAGAACACAGGACATACTTAAGTTCCGACTCCATCGACGACTGCACGCCAGATGATGAAAACAATTATCCCGTGGAATTTCTACATCAATTGGCACCTTCGGTAATGCCGCTTCATCAATTAACAATAAAAGTCGGAGCAATTATAATTCTTCTTCGCAATTCGAACACTACACGAGGTCTATGCAACGGCACCAGATTGGTGTTTAGGGACCTCAAACTCAACCTCATCATCGCTGAACTTCTGTCCGGAAGTGACAAAGGTCTCACTCTATTCATTCCACGCGTGTACATTGCCCCGACAACCACAGACTTGCCTTTCGTTCTACGGAGAAGGTAATTCCCTGTGAAGTTAGCTTTCGCAATGACCATAAACAAATCGCAGGGCCAGACACTGGATACGGTCAGTATCTACCTAACACAACCTGTGTTTAGCCACGGGCAATTATACGTTGCTTTCTCCCGTCTGCACAGATCAGCAGATGTCAAGGTCCATGTGGAAGATGGTCCTAAAAAAGGGAAACTGCTCCACGACAGCTCCACCTGCTACACTAAAAATGTGGTGTACAAGGAAATCTTTCATACTTAGCTGTTCATATCGTATTGTGTTCATGGCAATAAAATATAAAAGTTCTTTTCTATTTGAGTATTTCGTACATCTTTTTGTTATTTATTTTCATATCGTATTTTGTTCATGGAAATATAGGCCAAATGTTATTTTCTATTACAGTATTTCATACATTTCTTTGTTATTTCTGTTCATATCGTATTCTGTTCATGGCAATAAAGGCCACGTGGTTTTTTCTATTGCTGTATTTGGTAATATCTTTGTTATCCCTTCTGTGGGATTTCGTTCTGCCAGCTTCAGCAGGCTTTTGAACTAGTATATATATAGGTTGTGTGTGCGTACGATACTTGTATACATATTCTGTCACTATTCTCGAATCTTCTTTTGTTGAAACTTCAAAGGCATTTTGTACTTTGTTTCATGATTGTTCACTTAAATCCTTCGATCTAGAAAAGCCTCTGTCTCCTTCCTTAAACTAAGTGAACTCACTCACTCATAACTGATAATTTTTATGCGATTAAGTCTTTGATTGTTTAATCTCGCAGGACGAGTTACGGCTGCATGTCGACATGGATGCACCGACAAAAACAACTCGCTCACTTCTCCAAGTCTAGAAGATCCTTGGCGGATATCGTTTACCCATTCGAAGAGAGACGGCCGATTATTGTGCCGGCCCCTCTGGGGATGCCCACAATGTACGACACATACATAGGCAGACACTTGCCGTTTGTAAGGGGTCTTTCCATTCTCTAGATTACCTTATCAGAGGTTAATATCAACCAGCGCCAGTTTTTTTATCTTCTTCTACGGCTTAGTTAAAACATGACATGTATTTATCTCTGTCACCAAATATAAAGTTATAATATTGAAATTGTATTCAATAATTGAATAAATATTTTAGTCACATAGCCATTAAAAAATACGTTGAAAAACAACGAAAGCATGGTGCCTTCTGTTTTTCTTTAAAATATTGCGCAAAAACCAAACGAGGAATCTTCGCTTTATTGTAATGTCAATTTAAATACAAATGTCACCTAAATAAAATTGTGTATACACATTCTGTTGCAATAATAAACATACATTAGATAGACAAGATAAAACAAGTTGTATCACTTATAAGAGGTTAATCAACTATTTCAGACGCCGTATCAAACTGATGTTGGTCATGAAAGCTGGTCCGCTGGAGCCCCTGTTCACAGATGTCATCCGCTTGATCCATCGAGGTGAGTGTCTGCCTTCAATACGTTATGTGCAGAGGCGTAACAACGACTTGGCATCGGGGCAGTTGTCAAGGGCGCCGAGGTCTAATCCTTTAATAATCAATTTAGTCTGTATAATTTAGTATTTTCCCTATGTCACAAGGGCTCCAAAAAAGGAATTAGCCAAGGGCGCGGAAAACCCAGTTACGCTTTTGGTTACGTGGGATGTTTGGAATAAAAATTATAGGTAAATATAGGAGAAATGGGTTTACCCAATGGCCAGGCTGGTGGTTTTACAACATTTTCTGTGTTCTACGTCAGCATCGCATTGTTTTCTTGTTTCGTAATGAAATTCTAATGACCTCCCAACCTCTACAAACTGTTTTTGCTAAAATGAACAAATATCACAGAGCATTTTTTTTAAAGTATAAAAAATACGAAGAAACAAATTATGGTTGAATTATGAAGACAACTGAAGTATTTAAAAGAAATGAAAAATAAATATTTATAATTTTCATTTTATGCGTTATTTAATGATATGTGTATTTTAGAATGTGTCCGGATTGATAATTATTATTATTTTTTAAACGTAGTCAATGTATTTGGTTTCCTCGATTAAAAAAAAACCAACATTTTTACAAACGATTACCAAGAAACTTTCATTGAGCATTATTATTATTATTATTATTATTATTATTATTATTATTATTATTAATTTTGCCCACTGCATTCAATGTCTCAGCTGCCATGGAACTTGGCCCCACGTCAAGGAAGTTATGCAAGCCGAAGGCAAGCGACTGGTATTTGTCGATGGTAAGTTTTTAAACTTGAGTAAGTAGAAGTAGACCAAGCGAGTAACTGTCCCTTTCCGAAATCCAAAACAAAACATGATTTATGTTGTGTTCAGTTACGGTACAAAACAGGAAGTCAACAGTCACTCAAATTATAATGAGCATATTTAGTAGGAGGCGTTTCCTTTATATTTAATACTAGCAAAATACCCGCGCTTTGCTGTGGTAAATTAGGATTTCAGTAAGCATTGAGAACGCGCGTAACACAAATTCAAAACACAAATTGATTTCAAAATGGAACATGATGGATATAATACATATATTAACTTCACCGTCTTGTCTGTCTGTCTGTTGTAATCCCGCAGAAAAACAAAAACGAAAAGTAAAAAAATGACACACTTCCCGTGATCCTATCGAGCTGATAATTTAATTTTTTTCCGTCTGATACCATTGCGGGAGGGTACTCAACAACCGCCCAAAGTTTCATGCTTCCACCTACACGGGAAATAGGAGAATTAGTGATTTTCAGTTTTTATATAGCTCATATAAGAAAAAAAATTACATTTCGGTCCCCGGCTGCCATTATGTGATAATTTATATAATTGATCCACCTGTTACCATCGCGGAATGTTATCCAACAACTACCCAAAGTTTCATGCTTCTACCTTCTCGGGAAATAGGAGAATAAGGGATTTTTAATTTTTATAAAGCCAGAATAAGGAAAAAAAACGTTTTTGGGCCCCCGGCCCCCATGAGTATGAATTTCAAAATTCTTTTTCACCTGTTACCATTGCGGAAGTGTACTTAACAACTCTCCAAAGTTTCATGCTGCTACCAACACGAGAAATTGGAGAATTAGTGATGAGTCAGTTTTTTGTATAAGAAGAAAACTACATTTTGGCCCCCGGCCCCCAGTAAGTGATAATTTAGATAGTTTTTTTAAACCTGTTACCATCGCAGAATGTTACTTAACAACTACTCAAAGTTTCATGCTACTTCCTACACAGGAATTAGGAGAATTAGTGATTTTCAGTTTTTATATAACTCATTTTAGGAAAAAACTACATTTTGGCCCCTGGGCCCCAGTAAGTGAAACTTTGAATATTTTTTCGCCTGTTACCATCGCGGAAGTGTACTCAACAACTTCCCAAAGTTTCATGCTTCTACCTACTCGGGAAATAGGAGGATTAGTGATTTTCAAATGTTTATATAGCCAATGGAAGGGGGAAAAAAAGATTTTGGGCCCCGGCCCCCATGAAGCTGAATTTATAAATTCTTTTTCGCCATTTGTCGTCGAGAGAGGCTACTTGACAACTTCCCAAGGTTTCATGCTTCTACATACACGGGAAATCCGAGAATTAGTGATGAGTTAGTTTTAATATAAGAAAATACTACATTTTGGCCCCCGGCCCCCAGTAAGTGATAATTTAAATATTGTTTTTACCTGTTACCATCGTGAAAGTGTACTTAAAACTACTCGGGAAACAGGAGAATTGTTGATTTTAAAATTTTATATAGGCCATATAAGGAAAAAAAACTTTTTTGGGCCCCCGGCCCCCATGAGTGTTAATTTAAAAATTCTTTTACGCCAATTTTCGTCGCGAGAGGCTACTCAACAACTTCCCAAAGTTTCATGCTTCTACCTACGCGGTAAATTTGAGATTAGTGATGAGTCTGTTTTAATATAAGAAGAAACTACATTTGGGCCCCCGGCCCCCATTAAGTGATAATTTAAATATTGTTTTTACCTGTTACCATCGTGGAAGTGTACTTAAAAACTACCCCAAGTTTCATGCTTCTACCTACACAGGAAATAGGAGAATTTGTGATTTTTAGTTTTTATAGAGCTCATATAAGGAAAAAACTTCATTTGGGCCCCCGGCCCCCAGGAAGTGATAATTTAATTTTTTTTCCTCCCATCGCTATCGCTGGTTTTTACTTAACAACTTCCCAAAGTTTCATGCTTTTGCCTACTCGAGAAATGAGAAAATTAGTGATTTCATATTCTATATAGTCCATATAAGGAAAAAAAAGCGTTTTTGGGCCCCGGGCCCCCAACAGTGTGAATTTTAAAATTCTTATTCGCCAATTATCATTGAGAGAGTGTACTCAGCAAGTTTCGCAAAGTTTCATGCTAATACCTACACGGGAAGTTGGAGAATTAGTGATGAGTCAGTTTTTTATATAAGAAAAAAACTACATTTGGGCCCCCGGACCCCATTAAGTGTTGTTTTAAATATTTTTTTCGCTTGTTACCATCGCGGAAGTGTGCTTATCAACTACCTAGTGTTTCATGCTTCTACCTACACGGGAAATAGGAGAATTAGTGATTTTTAGTTTTTATAAAGCTCATATAAGGAAAAAACTTCATTTGGGCCCCCGGCCCCCAGGAAGTGATAATTTAAATATTTTTTATCCCGTTACCATCGCGGGGTTGTACTCAGCAAGTTCTCAAAGTTTCATGGTAATACCTACACGGGAAGTTGGAGAATTAGTGATGAGTCAGTTTTTTATATAAGAAAGTTGGAGAATAAGTGATTTTTAGTTTTTATAAAGCTCATATAAGGAAAAAAACTACATTTGGGCCCCCGGACCCCATTAAGTGTTATTTTAAATAATTTTTTCGCTTGTTACCATCGCGGAAGTGTGCTTATCAACTACATAGTGTTTTATGCTTCTACCTACACGGGAAATAGGAGAATTAGTGATTTTTAGTTTTTATAAAGCTCATATAAGGAAAAAACTTCATTTGGGCCCTCGGCCCCCAGGAAGTGATAATTTAAATATATTTTATCCCGTTACCATCGCGGGGTTGTACTCAACAATTTCCCAAAGTTTCATGCTTTTGCCTACTCGGGAAATAGGAGAATTGGTGATTTTCAAATTTTATTTAGGCCATATAAGGAAAAAAAAACGTTTTTGGGCCCCCGGCCCCCATGAGTGTTATTTTTAAAATTCTTTTACTCCAATTTTCGTCGCGAGAGGCTGCTCGACAACTTCCCAAAGTTTCATGCTTCTACCTACACGGGAAGTTGGAGAATTAGTGATGAATCAGTCAGTCAGTCAGTCAGTCAGTCAGTCAGTCAGTCAGTCAGTCAGTCAGTGAGGGATTTGCCTTTTATTAGTATAGATGAAGGCCATGGAGTATGAACGCCATTGCCATAAAATTATTCTTTGTCTATAAGACCCCTGTCGCTTTATGAGATTTTATATGTAGCCGAGTGATGGCTAAAAGGAGATTATTATTATATATGGCACACACTAACTTGACAGCTAATTACACAATGAATGAATGCAAGTCGTGAGGATTATAGTTGAAATATTTTATCTGACTACTTCCTACAGTTGACAGGAATCCTAAGGTCTAAATATGCTAAGTAGATGAAACTTTACGTTAAATGGAGCACAGTGTACAGTCTTGTCTAAAACCTAAGCCATAATCTACTACTATATGTCCACTTAACCTGGCGCTGGGTGACCCCCCCCCCTATGTCCAGTTCTGTCCTCTCCTTATATTGCTGGCCGGGGAATGCTGGTGAGACTTGATCTGACACCCCAGCTGCCAGCGGTGGTCGAGTGGCAGCGTGCTCGACTGGCGTACCGATGGTCACGGGTTCGAATCCAAGTGAAGGCAAGGATTTGTTCCCGGGGCCTAGGGCGTCCCTGAGTCACCCAGCTGTGAATGGGTACCTAACACTAGTTAGGCGGCTGGGTAATGCGTGGAACCCACAAAGCCGTGGCCTGTGAACGCTGCATCACTTGCCAACAGATCATGTCATGGTCTGTGGACGCAACTATCTTCTGCATAGAAGGAGCGTCTGTATATCTAAGATAAGATAAGCCATACAATTTGCAGTCATTGACTCCCTTTCCCAGGTCTTAATAAAGTGCCTATGACGTCTCCGTGGTTTCTGGTCGAGATCGCCGATACTTAAAATTTTGCTTTTGTTCGGTGCTAACGCAAACATACTTGGCATTCTATTGCTCTACCCTCCACCGCGCTGGGTAATGAGTTGAATGAAGTGTGGGGATGGGGGTGGTGAACTTTGTTGGTTCCCGCTGAGGCTTGAACCCAGTACCTCCCGCATGTAAAGCGGGCATGATAACCACTACACTAAGAAAAACATGCTATTCTGTGAGGGAACAACGCAAGTGAACGCAAGAAGCATTGTTGGTCTCGAAACATGCCCACCCCCTCTGCAGAACCCACTTCGCTTGATTGGTCGACCCCAGCGAGGGTCATTCGTCAAGCTCACTCGCACACTACTCGCTCTTGTTCTGGTGAATTATATATAATATAGATATATTATCTTAAAATGTATTAGTATTACGTAAAGAAACACTGACATTTGGACATCATTTGGTAGTAGTTGATTGAAATAACATCGCCCAGTGCCGGCGCACTTACTCTTCATATTCTAGGAATAGCATCCTACGTCACAGTCCACACACTGGCGCATTAACACTCTCCCTGGCCCCGCCATTGGCCGCCATGAGGTGTATGTAACTGGGAAAATTTCAGCGACCTCTGTATACAACAAATATTCGTCTTCATCTCCTATCGGATTTTTTCGTTTTATTCAAACCTTGTCATCAGTTAAGGAATATTTTATAAAAAAAATATTGAAAACTAAAGCACTAATAACAACATTATGGGTTGAAAGTGGCAGTAAAGCAGGTCAAGATAACAATTCAATCACATCGGATGCAATCAAACAGGCACCAGGAAGTGGCGCATTAGGCCACACCATTTGAAAACTAGATATCCTGTATCGGGCACAAAGGTCGGAGTTTGCCGACAACCAAAAGCAATGCGTTAGCCAAAATAACAACAGACAACAGCTGTTCCAAATGACTTAGTTGTTACAAGTTATGATATTTTTATCATTCGCAGCAAATGGCGATTAGATATGGCCAATTATTTGCATCTCGGTCATTTATCCTTGTTTTTCTGAAGCTACTAATGCCCCGGGGCTGTTTACATGGGTTATTTTTAGTACTTGATGGCCATTAATAAACTGATGCTTATAGTTAATTACGGCTTTTCAGGGCAAGTAGCAGTTAATGAATCTCTTCGAAAGGGAAATAACCAGGTTGAAGGGGGAGAACTCCGCCTTCCTCACACTGACGTCTCCCAGAAAGTTTCCAGCAGAAGTGGCGTCCGTAAGACCAAATATGGCAGAGTGGGTGTGGACAACTGTTTAGCCCAGCCAAGTAGGGAATTATTTCAGTTGCTAATACTAATACCCATAATTTAATAATGGATAAATTTTCAATTAATCAATTCATTTTCACGTGAATAGTTCAGTCAAGGCAAGGTCCACGTCTATTCAATTGTCATCTATTTTAATTTAATGGGTGGTTAGAAGTGGGGTGATATTACATTCTATCTGGCAATTGTCCTAGCTTTCTATATGTCAATCACTTTCCAATAACAATCTTCAATAAAAGTTAAAATACCCCCCACACACACAATTTGAAATGTGTGGTACTTACACTTGTGTGTATGACAAACTTCACTGTTTCTGCGATATTTATTTCAGTTGCCAGATATGACATGATTGATGTGAAGAAAGCCATAGAGAAGGACAACTGGAACATCTTGCGATGAGGCCAATGAGGCATATTACTCCATCAGTCAGTAATCTTTGGACTACACTTACTATGTTTTAAATGCTATTTTTGTTTAATAATGTTTACATTTTGTTTGTAAAATAAATTATACATGGCAAAAGTTATTTTAAATTAAATTATAGTCTAACTATTATTGAGCCAGATAAGCTGTAAATGTACATTTGGAAAGCTATTTTAAACAGGACATGTTGTTTGTTTGTTTTTTAATTTAAAAAATAAGAAAATAAAACGTGTTTTTGCAGTGAAGAAATATGCTTCTATCCTTGCACTTGCAGAATGTATTATCATCATTAAATCCCCCAACCCCTCTAATTTGTTCATGCTTTTGTGACTTGTTATTCTATTTTCCAGGCCAGTAAATTATAAATGGAGACACTGTTGCTTGTTATTTATACAAATCACCATTAATAACCATGCAAAGTAAATGGTGAAAAAAATAAAACCCAATCCTTTTTAAAAGTTGCATACACTAATTATTTCATTTTTAAAGTGCAAAACAAAGTCAGAGAACAGTGCAGTTTTTTTTTACAACATGAGATAAATAAATAAAATGCTCCAATTGTGATTTTATGTGGGAACATGTCCAGTGTTATAAGTCATGTGCATAGATAAAATGTCTTTTGTGTTGTTTTATTTAATATGTCCATTAGAGGTTTATAATATTGATAATTGGCATCTTTATAATTTTCATTGTTACCACAGCAATAACATATTTGAGATATACTTTTTTTTTGAATGAGAACAATACAAAAATGTGTGCTCGTTGGTTTGCCATGTCTGTTGATAAAATATTTTTTTTTCAAATGGTTAAATTCTTAAATAATAAAATGTAATATTTTTTGTACAATATATAATAAAATATTTTAATGACAAAATGAATTAAATTTCATATCCTCTTAAAATTTAAAAAAAGAGGTATAAATATTTAAGCATTTTATCTAGATTAAATTTCACAGTGCAGTGGTATATATTTTCATCACACAAATTGTCATCAGAATCAATTACAAATTATTGACCCACTGCATTGCAATGAATTTCAAAATTACTCAAACCTAATCCTAATCCTTTTAGGCAACACATTTTTTTGTGTGTAGATAATCTATTTAGAGAAATTATTACCATATGAAGAGGAGAAGGTTTAACAAAAAGGACAAACAAGACCTCTCATATTCTGTTCTTAACATTCCACATCTCCTTCTCAAATGTATTCCAAAATAATTAATACATATTTTTATCAACAGGATTCTTCAATTTATATTTGTGTATTGGTATATTTTTAATCTATAAAACTATATAACTTAAATTGGACATTATTTTACTCATCAGTATTATGTAAACAAATAATTTTGTTTATTCTTTGAAAGATATTGTTCTCTTTGAAATTCTAATTTTTGAAAAAAATTCTATATAGAAAACAAGTTATTTTCTATAATTTTGTTATAACTGTTAAATTAGTTTTTGAAGAAACATTAACATAAATTAAAATCCCTTACCGTATCACTTTGTGTGACTTATTTATTTTCATGTTAATATTAAGCCATAAAGTTTGAATTAAAAAAAATCAAAGGGACGCTTCTTCCCTCTTGAAATTGTATGTATATGTTCAATGACAGTTAAAAAAATCATTACAGATATGTTAAAGCAGCTTAGGCCTTGAGGTACCCCATTCAAAAACATAAGTGATGAGTTTCTTTGCACATATTGATAAAACAGAGGGCAAGTCCAAAGCTAAATTATTTAGTGATAACTTCTTTGAAGAGGACATTTTTGGTGTGCACTCTTTGGTTTTCCTTTGACTTTTTTTTTAATTAGTTCTTAGAATTATTTGACAACACAATATAGAACTATGCAACACAAATCTTCAGTGATTATCAAGGAAAGTTTGTAATTACCAGCAATTAAATTTTGCATTAAAAATTTTACAATATAAAATAAACATCTGTGTTTTTCACTATCATTCATTCACTTTTATAACAGGCTGTTTTTTCACATTTTCTGTTGAAAAATGTAAAGCTCTTTTCTTCATTTCAGCTGCAAGTGTTCTGTTTTTCTCTGTGCCGTGACCATGCTGATACATCAAGCTAAGATTACTGCAGCATCCAACATGTTCTAAATTGCAGCCTTTCTGATTAAACTGAAAAGCCTTTTCAAGGTCCTTTTCCACAAACTTCCCTGAAAGATACAATCCACCAGTGAAAAAACAACCTTCACCACACTTTAAATCACAAGCTCTTGAAAGTAGTGGAAGGGCTTTCAAAACTTTAATTTTGTCCTCCCCTGTTTGTAAATGAATCTGTGCAGCATTGAAGCATCCGTTTCCAAATCCCAAGGCACAACTTTTCTCATAATACTGCAAGGCAACTTTCAAATCAGGTGCCTGATTCTTAGTTCCTGCAAAAATATAAATCAACAGGCAATGCATATGATATTTGTACAAAATAAACAAAAGTCTATAACATCACGTAACTTTAGTTAAAATGTATACAATGTATTTAATACAACTTTAAGATTTTAAAGTGCCTATATATGAAGAATCTACATTCTGGGTTTTTTACTTCATAAGTAAACAACTTTTCTTATTCCATGTGGGTAAAATGAAATTGATTCATAGTGTCTTCCATAAGGGATGTCTTTAGAAAAAAGGTGAAAGTTGGATGGGGGTAAACCATGACTTGAATATTTATCCTTTGCCAACAAATGTAAATAATTCAAGTTTATTCTGTTGTTGACTTTAATCTAATCTAATGAGTGTTATTATTATTAGAGGTCGTCCAATTATTAAAAAAGCAAAAAGTTACATATTTGATAGTCATTTCCATAAAGTTTGCCAAAGCTCTGAGATTTAAGACAGTTTTTTCCCTTAATGTGTGCAGCGTGCATGTGTGTTAGTTTTAGTTTAGAATTTCTTAGGGTCCCAATAAGACTTTTTTTGGTTGCCTTTTTTCTTTGATCAGATGAGTGTGCTAAAAAAAAAGCATTGCTAATAACTAGTAGGTGTTCTTTTAAAGATTTGCATGGTTAGTCTTTTGTCTAAAGCAGTTATACATTATAATGATAAAAATAAAACTTTGAGTTGATTTCTTAAAGGATTTTAAAGAAGATGAAACTTGCATTTTACAGATTTTTAGATCACATTTTGTTTAATAGTCATTAGAGAATATCAGTATTTCAGGTTCATATTTAAAAGAACATTCCAGACTCTTCCTCCACCTACAAATTATACAAACCTGTTTCTATAATATACAGTACCCGGCATTTTGCACATAATCTATGGATGGATTTGTATCATTCTATAATATTTAAAGTTGAAGGCTTGTGACTTTGTGCTCTTTACAATATTTATAAAGTTACTAGATACGACCCGCGGCGTAGCATACGCCGCAGACTTGCTCATCATAGACAGTGCAAAGAACCGGGTACGGACACAAACAGCAGCACGAAGTAATGAAAAAATAGCGAGTAAACATGGAAACATGCGCACTGAGGTTGTTAAAAACATAAACTGTGATTGGCCTACCCTAGCGAGGGTTAGTCATGTTTAGGGTTGTTAATTGTGTGTTGTTGTTTTTTTTTGGCAAGCCGATTATCGATTATGTAACTCCGATTTTAAACCGATTATCCTTTTATAGCTGACTTCATAGAAATTAGGGGTGCACCCGATTTTGCATGCGGATCCGGCAAATCCGGCCATATTTACAAATCCGGCTCTGACAGAAATTTGCTTCATAAATCCGGCCAAATCCGGCTTGTCGGGTTTGCGATAGAATATATATTACTTAAAGCTGCGGCTCCGGCAAATCTGGAATCCCGCAGCTTTACAAATCCGGCATTGGCTAGATTTCACATCATAAATCCGGCCGAATCAAATTCGATTATCGGCTTGGGAAAATTAAAACCAATTGTCGCTTTCAAATCCGATTATCATTTAACAGACTTAGTCATGTTGGAAAAGGGGGGAAAAGAACGGGCAGAAACAAACTTTTAAAAAAAAATTTGTTCCCGCTGGGGTTTGATTTCAGGACTTTCCGCGTGCAAGGCTGACGTGATAATCCCTACACTACGACTTATATGTTATTCTGTGAAGGAAAAAAGCAACTGATTGGCAAGTGAACGCAAGAAGCTTTGTTGCCACCCACCCCACACACCTTTTTTTTTCCTTTTCATCCCACCACCCAGACTGTGATTTTTCGACACCAGGGTGGGTCATTCGTCATGCTCATTTGCACATGGTCGTTTAGGAGAAATATATATATATAGATCAATAATTATTCTTGCCATTTTGCACTGTAAATTTTCTTATGCGAATGCATGTACCTAAAACACTTGAGAGTTGGGAAGCAAAATGGAAACAAGCAAAAGCACTTAACAGGGTGGAAACATTTATAATTTTGATTTGATATCCTTTATGGACAACCCCATGCCCATGTCTAGCCACTGCTAATGACATTAGACTATTTGCTAGCAATAAAAAGGGGTTAAACAAACTGCTGATAATAAAAAAAATTTCTGGGTTTCAGCACCTTACAAGGAAAATGTAATAAATGGTAAAGTTTGAAAACCTGCTCGATCTTAATAAACTTACCAGCACCTGAGTCCATGCATTGGCCATATTTAAAACAGCTCTTGGGGTAATTATAGTTGTCACATGTATCTTTATATAATGGAATTGCAGCTGAAATGTTGTTCTTGATGCTTTCTCTGAATTCTGCAAGGCGATGGCAACCTAAAGATAACAAAATTATAGAAGGTTTTTAATTCATACCCATAATACGGATGTGGTTAAAATTAGGGCTGTTAACGATTAGTTTAAATTTAATCTTTAACTTTTGAAAAATTAACGATTAATTAATCGTTAATTTCGATTAAAGCCAAAAATTGAAATTTATGGTGTCATAAGTAACATTTATTAAAATACTAGTCAAAAATCGAAATAACACTGGAATGTCTTCTTTATATGACATCTTTTAACCAACAACGCAAACAGACAAGTGTATTGACATTATTTGGTTTAAGTGATTAGCGGGTCTTATTGACAATATAACCAGCCCAAATGAAGAATTTTTCACATAGCTTTAGATGGTCTCAGCTGAAGTTTTCAGATACTGTAGTGGATGTTTGGTTTGCAGGTGATATGTAAGCCAAGTGTTAGAACCATGGCAGCAATGTTCCCTTTAAGCAGCATGGCTGCGCAGATATTTGACCGACGCCACGCAAGAGTTTAGAATCACAGCGCAACAAATTTGGTAAAATATTGCACAAAAATGGACGTTGTGCAACTTTGCACATGAGTTGTGTTTTTTAAACTTAACACACGGACCAACGACGCTTACACTTAGAGGGAACATTGCACGGTAGACAAACGATTTCTAATCGTATCTTATCTTACCTGTTACAGACGTTCCTATACAGAAGATTATTGCGTAATACGCTTATCTATGATTAGTGTTTAGTCCTGCATTCTTATTAGAGTTTTAAATGTTGATGAAGTGTTGGCTTTCCTGGTTTCTTCAGGCAACCCGTTCCACGTCCGAAATCCGGACGGGAAGAACTAAAATTTGTATGTGTTTGTTTTTGCATACGGAATAAGTAAGGTGTTTTTATCCTTATGTCAAGGTATGTCTATCTGAAGGTTGTATGAAGTTATCTTTGTGTTGTATTTCTAAATTAGAATTAATTGCTTTATGTATAATTACTACTTTACTCTTGGTTCTTCTATCCTCTTTCAATGGACACAATAACCTTTATCAACATTTTGAACATTCACGTCAGTCAATAGTTTAAAACCAAAAATGTTCGTGTTATCGTCCGGAAATTAGTTTATATTTATCGGCCAAAATATTTTACTTTTTTTACTTCCAGTACATTTATAAGTGGTGGGTCGATTAATTGTTAAAATTTTTAACGATTAATCTTGAAATTAATGGTTAATTTCTGCAGCCCTAGTTAAAATGTATGTGTTTGGCGTCTATTTTAAGCTACAGTCGAAACCGGTTAAGTCGACGGCGTTGGGGTATGAAAAATGGCATCGAGATAACCGATGATCGAGTTAAAGCGAAAACCAATATGGCGGCAAAATATTAACATGCGCTTGAAATTTCTTTATATACGTGTTGTGCGTTAATTAGTGATGGGACGATTAATCAGAATCGTATCGGAATATACGAAATATCAATATAATGTTAAATTATGTGATATATTATATTATGCGAAATGGAACGTCCTTGCAAGTATGATTTATGTAAATGAATTAGTGACTCGGCTCTGACTGAGGCTCTAACTCTAGTTCTAGTTCATTTGCTCGTTCGTCCTTGAACTTTATTATTTCATGCTATTTACTACTAATACTAATGATGTAATTATAATTAAAGTCATAATCTTAGTGTAAGTTTATTACTAATAAATACCAAGGCATTTATTTGTATAAGGACCAAGGAAAACAATCAATATTCAAATAAATATATTTGTTTATAATTGACTACTATTACGCTAGGACTAGTGTATACCGTAGTTACGACTATCGAACGACCGCTTACACTCATCTTTAAAAATGTTTAGGCTTATTTATTTAAGTTTTAAGTCTTCGGAATTTTAATAATTTATTCAGCTGCAACTTCAATAAGCCCGTAATAGCTTTTTACCCCGGAGTTCGTTTTTGTTGTGTTGAGCGACGGTGACTTAAAATCGCTTTCTCCCTATTCCGGTATCTAAATAATATACACGTCATCACTATTAGTCTACTTCGCCTACGGCTAAGGAATGCTTTTTTAAATTTTTTAAAATTTGCTTAGTTGTCGAGGCACTGTACGAGAGCTTGATGTGAACCACGTTCAAAGGTCACGGCTATTACTACAGTCGGACCGCTCTAAGTGAACTCAAAGGGACGGGGGGTGGGGGGGGCGGGGACAAGTTACGGAGTTTTCTAGTTAGGGATAATGAGGGTGGTGGGGGGGGGGAAAGGCTAGAAGGCTTGACAGGTCTTTGATGTTTATATAAAAGGAAGCCTCTTGCTTTGACATACCAATACAAGACTGCGAGAAGAGACACCTTCCCTCCCCTCCCCCACTGTTATACATCTAAAGTGAGTTGGGGGAAGGAACATTTTTCTTTTTAAATTGAGTCAGAGCGTGCCTTGGTAAATGGCCAGTGTAGCTCAACCCCACCTAGGGTGGGGGGGGGATCGACGTGTGCGCTGCGAAATTCAATAATTCTGGCAAGTTGACGAGTGAAACATAATATGGTATTTAAATAAATTCCATCGTATTATGACTGTTTACTCCGTTTTTATCAGGACTTAGTCAGTATATTAGCTTATTACCCGGAGTTAATTTTTTTGTGTTAAGGCAGAATACCAGAGCCAACACGCGAGCAAACGTGACAGCAAAATCAAAGCGTTTTCTTAATAATAATAATATTCTGGTCTATAAATATAAAAATACACGTCCTCACTGTTTGTGGAGTTTGCTAGTGACCGATTTTTAAAAAAAAATGTATTCGCTTAGTTACCGAAGCATAGTACTAGAAGTAACAGCGCTGAGCAAGCGGGCTGTGACGTCACCAGCAGACACTGGTGAGGCAGAAAATTGGTACCTTCCCTTGGTTATAAAAAAATCATAGCTAACATTTTCAAAAGCTGGCAATTGGTCATGGGGATCGAGATAACCAACGTTAAGTGGCAAATTTGACCCTTTTTTGTGCTCGTGTTATGAGGTTTCGGCCACTTAAAAAAATCGAATTAAACAACGAGAAAATGCTAAGACAAAGAGAGAATTTGGCGGTTCCAATAAAAAACGTCGACATAATGGGGTGGGCGAGTTAACCGAGCTCGAGTAAAGTGGGTTCGACTGTATTTATTTGGGGCCTAATAGTGATAATAATGAAGATCTCAAGTTAAGTAACACCTTTGATCATGACCTTGCAGGGTCTCACAAAAGCAAGTGTTTAAGTCTTTAACACTAATCTTTGAATTGCCTGCCCCTGTTGGCCCTGTCAACAAAACTCTTAATTAGTGGGGTTTTTTTTTAAATGGGAAAAACATTATTATTTTTTATTGTATAAATGTGGGCCTGATTGGAGACACATTAAAGAACATTGGATTTAGCCAGTATAAAAAGCACCATTTCATTGTGTAATGCAATGGTCCTGTCAGGTACTGTTGGCAAGATCAAGAGGAGTTTTTTAATCAAAATGTGCTATTTTGTTTCTTTCTTTTTTATAATAATAATAAGAGCAATACTGATTTTTAACTGTTGATGTTTTAACTCATAAATGTTAATCGTAAAAGCTATCAAGGGTAAATTATAATAACAATGACCCTTGCAGTGTCACGGCTGGTTTAATCAACACTGGTATAATAAATTATAAGTTAGTAATAGTATATATATATATATATATATATATATATATATATATATATATTATATATATATATATATATATATATATATATAAAAATAAATATATATATATATGTATATATATATATATATATATATGGTAAAGGGAGGTAATAGGCTTCAAAGTAGACCTGCCAGCCAATTTTCTAAAAAATTTCAGCTGGCTGACATAATTTTGTGGCGGATATCCGGATTAGCCCGATTTGTCCGGAAATTGACATTTTCGGCTGATTACGAAATGTTCGGCTGAAGCCTGGCCAATAATGAAGCAATAAAACTTCAGCAATAAACACTTTTACAATACTTCAGAAAAAGTAATATTATTTTAAACAATATAAAAAAAAGTTCTATTTTGGGCCGTCCATAAAAGTATGTCAAGTTCTAGAGGGGGGGGAGGGGGTGTAAGAAAGTGTGACAGGGGGAGGAGGGGTCCGGCCATGTGTGACATCACTGTGTTTTATATTAAATTTTAATTATTTTGTTAATAAAAAATTATTTTTGTTCAAAAGTGTGATGTACTTTGTGGGGGGGGTGTTCCAAGATTTGTGACAGGGGGGGGGGAGAAAAAAAAATGGTCAAAAATAGCGTGACATACTTTATGGATGACCCTATGTCGTCCTACTAATACAGTGCATGAAAGCATTCCTCTCATTCAGTTTCTGTCACTCAATACCTGATAGGCACTTAGAATATCAGTTTATAATTGTCATGAATAAAACAATCGGGATGTAGTTTATCAGCTGTTAGGCTAATGCGGCGCATATTTTCCGGCGGATTTTTTTTTGGATGCAAATTCGGCTGCGTATTTGGCGTGCAGGGTCTACTTCATGGGGCAATAGGCCCCACTTACTGGAGTCATTGACTATAATGCTTAATGCTTTTTTTAAAGAAAGTGAGTCATTAAACACTACATGGTGGAAAGAAAATAACTAATACACTACATGGTGGAAAGAAAATAACTAATAAGTGAATAATTTACAACCATGGTTGGGTTTCTAACCTATGGCATTGGTTGTAACTTTGAATCTTTGTAAGAGGGATTTTTTTCTACAGTTTCCTGTTTCATTTAAACAGGTCTTAAAACTTTTGCCTAGTGTATCATTGTTCTGATCTTGTTTTGATGATGACAGAATATTTTTAAGTTGAGATTTTCAAATTTTACTCCAGTTACAAGTAAATGTACATCTATACTAAGTAAGTACCTTTTTTCAGTCCTAACAATCAGTGTCAATGTTCCTTCTAAGGTTCGTTGGTCCGTGTGCAAAGTAAAAAAACTAGTGTGCAAAGTTGCTCAGCACCAACTATTTGTGCAATATTTTAGCAAACTTGCTGCGCTGTAATTCAAAACTGATGTGCGGCATCAGTCAGATGTCTGCGCGGCCGCACAGCTTAAAGGGAATATTGATCAGTGTAGGCCTATGTCATTTTTGAGTTAAAATATTGATATGTGTAGGTCATGTGCTGCTAGTGAGGAAGCAATTTCTTTTGAAAAATAAAGTGGGTCTCGGATGAAGGATTTGAGATTGTTCAAGAAGACTCAAGAAGAGCTCTAATATTAACATAAATGTAAAAAATTGCTGAATTATTTTGAAAAGATAGCATTTGTAAGAGCTTAAAGAGGCCTTTGGTCCTGTTGTTCACTAATTAGGCAGGTTTTTTAAATTAATAATGTATAAATAACATGGAGCTTAATGCCCCCAATTTACAAAAAGTGTTAAAACCACAAAAAAATATTGATAAAGTAAAGAAATTTCATGTTTAAACTATTAAACAATATTCAGATATGTTTTAAAATGAATACATAAATTAAAGAATTATGGATATAATTTTAAAAATTTGTTTTTGTATTTTTGATTATAGATCCATTAGTCACAAATAGTGGATTGTAGACGTAGTCTTGACTAGTTGTGTAGCTTTCTGAAGCACAATCCAATAGGCATAGTCATAGGGGTACCAAGAAAAATAGAGTTCTCTATACTATACTGTACTATGAATTACATGATTCCCTATGCCTATGCCTATGCAGCATGCAAGTGCTAAAGCTGAGGACCCTGGTTTCAGTGAGAAATCGCTAGACGTAGTGGACAACTCCTGTCCATTTTTTAAAATTTAATTAATTTTTAGGGATAGGTTTAGTGATAGGTTTTAGGGTTAGGTATAGTTACTCATTTCTTCAATTTTTGATCCCTTTTTATAAAGACGTTTGCGTCTCAATACTCAATAGCCACTAATCACTAAAAGTAAAATAAAACTAATAACTAAAAAAGATAACATTAATGTTAGCTTTCTTAACCATCAGGTTCTTTCTGATCAAAGCACTGATATTGGTATTCTATCTCTATGTCGCGTAAATACTCCTTGGTTCCTTCTTCATTCGTTAAGTCATAACTCTTGGCCATGTTTAGTGCACTGTTTCCAAACTAATTGCTCTTAAATTTTATTTGGGGTCAACCACCGTCACAAACCCTTTCCGGATCATATAAGTACTACTATTTTCACATTTTTCGTAGTAGACTAAAAACGACAACGGACAATATTAGCTTTTGACTTGACATTTAAAAAAATAATAAATCTTTATATCTAATTAATTGAGTCTAAATTGAGGAGAATGGTTTAGATTTTAATAACAAGAATAATAAGTAAATTAATTAACTGAAGGAAAGCGATACAATGCATAAGCATTTATGCTGTATGTATAAATATGATCAGATTAAGATAGAAACATTTTAAAAATAACTTTTTGGTGGTGGGAAGAGGTGTGGTCTAAGTCTAATTAAATATTGCCTTATATACAAAAAAAAAGTTTGTATTATATATAATGGTATTAAAACAATATAATAAATGTCATTACTTTGATAATCAGAATTGGCAGTGGGCTCAGTGGCTGACTAGTGACTAGAGACTAGAGAAACATTTTGTTCAAGATTCAAGGACCAGGAGCAGCAAAATAAAAATAGAAAATTTTAAATGTTATATAGTATATCATGCAATACTACATATTTAATAGCTTTAAGAAATAAATACATCTTGAACAATGTGTGTGTATTTTAAAAGAAGGGGGAATATTTTAGAATTAGAGAATTATTTTATAAACCGAGTGCAGAAAAGTTATTTAATCTTGACAATAAGTGTAGAAATATGTTTATTTCATTTTACTGCGCATGCGTGGATATCGATGGTAGTAGATGGGAAGCTAGCGACATCATCTTGTTTACATCGCTATTTGCTTCGTTAGCAAGACGATTGCGCCATAGTTTCAGAGATAAATCAATTGCTACTGAGTGATGTGTCTTTACCTATTATTCTGAGGATTAGATATATTTTTATTTATGTTAGGTAAATGACTATTTAAAGTTTTTTAAACGTTAAATTGATCTAAAAATAATTTGTGAACTCTGTGAACTGCTGTGTTTGTAAAGTAGGACAGTTTTCTCAGTACTGGACAAGTACAGTACCCTATCGCATGAATTCATATATAGGTCAACTTCGAATGAATGATAAGAACTAAGTATAATTTGCAGTTAGTAGAGTACCGTGCACTTGACATGTTAGAGTTTTAATTGTGCTAAGAATTCCGTCTTAGACTTAGTAATGTTATAATAATGATAATAATGGTAAGCCGTAGCGGCTACGACCGTAGCCGTATTAGCCGTATAATATAAGGCAAGGATATCTGTTACTGTTAGTGATAGTGTTAGCACTGTTAAGTAGTGTTCAGTCACTGTACAGACTGTAGCCTACTGTTAGCACTGTTAGAACTTGGAATTATTAGAACTAGGTTGCCAGCGGACCAGGCACAGGTCAATTTAACTGGTTGAATCTTTAAGTTTAATTAATTTAAAGTTAATGATCCCAGTCAAATCATTTTTGTCTTGTAAGAGTAAGTTTCAGTAAGACTAACACTAAGACTTATCAATAATCAATTATTAATGGCAAGCGTTATCTGCACGGTTTTTACCATGCGAATAATATTATCGATTCGACATTATTCGCACTGTTTTGACTGTGAGAGTATCAGTAATGCCGATTGATATCTAAATTCTTATTACTGCTTTTTATTTATGTTGCATTGCTTAATATATCTTTTGGTTTGGAGGGTACAAAAATAATTAAACTGTCATTTTAATTGTCTTTCGAGTGATTGGATTATTAAGTGTTCCAGTGCACTCAACTTTGTATAGTATATATAATATATATTATGAATTTACTTTATTAACTTTCATAGGTGATAGTTTCATTCATAATTCTACGAAGCTCTGCATTTAAAGAGGCTAATTATTATTATTCTGACCATAACTAGCACTGTTGGACATCAAAAATCCATTAATATTAAGGTAATTGAATTTAAAGCATGCAAAAGTGAAAGACGATAAAATGGTATAGCATAAAAATTTAGAAGTGAGAGTCTGCAACTGTAACAATGTAACAGTGACTAACACTAATAGAATAATTGATAAAATTTGGTGTGACAAATCTTAAAACAAAAATTAGATTTCAATTAAAATATAGTTACTGCTAAATGACATTGAAAATAAAAAAAACATTTTAATATCACAATTGACTCCTTACTTTGGCTCATGATTTTGTGTGTGTTGAGTTTGGCTCAGTTGGCAGGCATAGCGCAACCAGTCTGCGCTCAATACCTTGTTGTATTTTATAATATCAACTCTGCAGGGTACATTTATTATATTATTGAATTAATTTCATTTTAAATCATTTTAAAGCATAGTTATAAGGTATTAAATGTTAATGTGCGATTTGTTCAATGAAGCATTTGAGCTACTGTAAAAATAAACATGCATATTTGCTAACAACAAAGATAGTGTAACAGCAAGATAGTGTAACAAATTTAGCGCCCCAAATCATCTGTTGTTGACGGCACTTTTATGTCACAGCTGCTCAGCAGCTAACTCAGCAAGAGAAGTGATGTATGCCCACTTTTGTTTTAGAGATATTTAGGTTCGGGGACATATAATCAACGAGACCAATTTAAAAAAAATGCTAAGACAAATAGAAAATTGTGGGGTTCCACTTAAAAATGTGCACTTTATTCGTTTCTTATTACTATATTACATCCATAGTAAAAAAAAACTAGTCACTTAATGACTTTATGTTGTAGACTTTAGTATATAGTCTATAGGCTCACAGTAGGGTAGATATCCATCTATAGTCTATAGATAGTTGCTTAATTTTTTATGATGGAATATTTTAAAAATTATGCAAATATTTCTAGGCCTAATAACTGATAGGTATTGATATTTTGTCATGTATAAATAAGGTAGTGTTAATAATTGTTAAACTTTAAAAAAAAAGGTACACATTTGTTGACTAATTTTTTTTTCTTCCTTAGATTGGCATACAAAGCAATACTTAAATGTTGTTGCACTAGCAACACATTTCTTCATATTTTTGACCCAAGAGTGTCAACAAACAAAATGACTGCTTACACCAAAGAATTTGAAAAGTGGTTAAACAACGCAAACTCTAATAAAGAGGACAATGCCGAAGAAGATGAAGATGCCAAGCATGAGGATGACGATTTTGATAACGATATCATGGTGACTGATGATGAGGATGATAGAATAGCAGATGAGGACAGTTCTCAGGGTAGCTTTGATTTGATAAACAATGGGAAAAGTAAAGAAAAAATGTTTGAAAATGAATCAGCTCCTATTTTAGTAGATGATGATGATGATGACCTTTCTTTTGAGAAGCAAGTCTTTGAAGATGAGCCCCCAATCCTTGAGCCTGTACCCACTTTATCAAAAGGCTTGCAAATGTCCACCTTGAAAAGGTCCAAGCTCCAGTCCTCAGGCTCAATCCGCAATTACAGCAGGGTCAGTCAGACATATTCTAGACAAAGGTCACTTCAGGAGAAGAAAGTTTCCATAAAAACATATGAGGGCAGAGAGAAGTTCAGGCACACCATGTCTGATGATTTTGAAAAGAGGCGACGCCTCAAGGCAAAGGATGGGAAAGAAAGTGGGAACATATTTGATAAGTTTAATTCCATCTCAGAGAGCTACGATGCCCCTCCACCACTGATTCCCAGCCCAGAAGTTTTGAAGCACCATTCTGACGTTCACTCACAGGATTGTAAGCTATCTAACAGTCCAGAGATTTGTGCCATGGAGGCTGATTCAACATCAGAGATTACGGCTGACAAGGAGGGGAGTGCTTCCAGGTCTAATGGTATTAACAAAAATTACCGTGATGTGTTGGTAGAGTGTGACAGTACTTGCATGCTAGGGGCCTCTCCGGCTATTGTCTCACCAGCTTCAGTCACCAATGGTGAAACAGAGGAAGTGAGAGATTCAGGGGGAGGTGGGAGCATTGTAGAAAGTATAGACTGCAACGAGTCCCCCAAGATGTGCACTCATCAGTCAGTGGAGAACACTTCAGATAGTTCCGCAATGGAACCATTGCATCAAAACTCTTCAATGTCTAATGCTCCAATTCAATCAGGGACAAAAATGGCTCACAGTTTTCAACAATCATTCCACACATTCACTAACACCATCCCTAAAAATTTAAGTAATCAAAATGAACCTCCAGTGCTGGAAGTCATCCCGCCACGATCAAGATATCTGAGTAGCTCCCGAAGAAAACGTCACACTATTGACTCATGGGAAGCATACATCAATACATGTAAAAGGCAACAATCTGAATTGTCGTCTCCAGTCCAAGTTGAAAGCCCACCTGATGTGTCCACACCACCAAAGCTCACTCATGCTTTAGAGACTGTTGACCCCGGTAAGACAAGAATCAAGCGTTGGAAAGACTCATCATGTCACACTAAAGAAGGCTGTCTCTGTTCATCTCGTGGCAAAGGTCATCGACGTAAAGGTCGTCGTCGCCACCATACAGTTCCATCAGAACAACCCAAACTGTTGGATGACTCACTGCACACCTTTGTTGTTAACTCTTGCATACTCTCAAAACTCCAGATGCATATGCATGCTCTTCTGTATGAGCTCTTCCCTCAAGTGAGAGCTGAACTTGAAAAGATGAGCCCAGAATCTTTGCATTTTTTAGAACTTCTTTCTGAGCTTGTTAGTTTACTTCAACAGCCTGATGATGTTGTTGAGGTTAAAAAACCCACATCAAATATATCGAGTGAAGAGTTCAAAGAAAGTGCAGCAAAGGATAGTGTGAACTTCGTTTCTTCAGTTGATGCTCCTGCCAATGTCCATACCCTGCGCATACCAAAGTCAACGCCAAACAATCATAAAGCAAACACACAACATTGTGATGCAATATACAGTCCAGTTAGATCTCAGCAATCACCAAAATCTGACCTCTCTATTCACAGCGTGTGTCATACCCAGGAACATCACTTAGTGGGTGGCCCTCGCCAACAAGGGGAAAAGATACCTGAAAATGATCGAGATATTTTGCAGTTTTCTCGTCTCAGTCTCAGAGACCAAAAGGATTCACTTCCATCCGTTTTGGTTTTACTTGACAAAAACCCAGAGGCCATGATAACCAGATTTTCCCATTTGTCCTGCAGAGCCCTTCAGCTACTGCTGCCAGATCTAGGAGTCAGTTTGTCGAATGAACTGGCCAAGTCACCACAAGATCTTTTGGTTTTCCTGGATAATGTGTTAGTGTTAAATGCAACGAGTAAAATAAAAAAAGAGTGCAGAAAGTAGCCTGCCACTCTTTAAGTGGGTTTCTATTTATTGCACCTTCCAGTGATATTTGTCGTTATAATGTGTAGGAATAATGTGTTTCCATTGGATCAATGTAAAAAAAAATATTCTGAAAACCTATGTTTGCATAACATATTTTTTTTAAAAAAACAGAAGTATATTATTCTTTAATGCCCACCCTTAGTGAAAAAAATCTAACAAGTTACATTGTTTAATCACCCTGTAATGTGTGTATTACCAAAGTTGATTTTTAAATGCTCACAAATTAGTACTCCAGGCATATTGATAGGAAGTTACCAGCTCTTTTCAAGTATTTTAAATTTTCTATGTTCTACATAATATGTAGAAGAATTTTTATTGTTACCTGATGGTTGAGTTGGGTTATTATAGTCCGGGTAAGCTGCTACATTTCTGTGTTGAGCAGAAACTGCCATTGTTTAAACATGGTGTTCACATGTTATTTCCCTATACTATATGATTACTACATTCATCAGCCGGTGCGCTCAATTTCTTTGCCATGCTTTGCCTTTTTGAATGCACATCAAACGCAGCACAAATTGAGCTAGTAATTTTTCACTCTGTGCCTGGGGTGCCTTGCCTCACATCAACTGAATTTTCTCTATTGCTTCTAGGTGTTAGATGTTCCAGTTAAAACTGATTTCAAAGATATTTGTGATAAATGGGATTTTGTGTAATATTGTTAGTTTTTTTTAGTGATTGGCATGACCTTTTGTATTTTTGGATGGTTTAGGTACTTAATTGTAACTATAGTTATAATCAAATATACATCCTTTTATTCAGTAACTGTTAGTTTAAATCTGATTGGTTTTTAAGACAAGATCCTTTGTGGCGGTGGTAGTAAAGGGGATATGCAAAATTTAAATAAAAATTTAAGGATATTTTGCATTTAAAAAAAAAGAAAATTAATCAAATAATTAAAATGATTATGTATATGAAACACAATTTTTTTAAAAAAGAGGATTAATACTGTTTATTTTCTTTCAACTTGTTCCATTTGCTGTTTTTTTTATCCAGCTTAACATAATTATCTTTACAGAATACTATATTTCTTCATCCTGATAGGCAGCTCTTTTGAATGTTTCATTCTCTCAAATTCTTCAACATATTTTTCTACTCAATTGGCAACATTTTTATTCCTGTCCTTAAAGATTGCTATTACATTTATTGGGGATTGTTTTGTTAGTAAATCACAGAGATGGATATTATGATTTTGTTTTTTTCCACAGTAATTATGTCATTGAATGTATATGTATATCATGTTACAGAGAATTATAGTGCTGCATTCAAATTATTATGATTTTTTAAAACAAAGTTTATTATGATAGGCCGTTGTCATAAGTAGTTATTGAATTTATAAATGAAGAAATCTGTTGTATTAAATATAAATATATAATTAAAAATTGATTAATGTGAAGGTGTTCTTTTTATCTAAATGCCATTTTTACATTGTACCTAATACAGAGGTCTAGCTTTCGATTTTTAAATTAAAATAATTCCTTTCATACATAAAATAGATTCTAACTGCTGCTTAGAATAATAAAATGTGCATGGAAAATTTAAGGATATAAACATGAGATTAAAAAAAAATTCAATTTAATTTCTTTTAGATTTGCCGTTTTAAAAAAAAGAATACCTAGGTTGATTATTTTTATAAAATAGCAAACATTAAAAAAATTTCTTCTTGGTTTTTAAGATTAAAATTTTTAAAAAATGTTCACACTGAAGTGATATCTGTGCCTTGTTTATATGTTAAAATTTTGTGTGTGATTAATAATTGAGTACAGTATGTCATAACTGTGGTAAATGAAGGATTTTGTTGTTACTCATTTTTGCACATTTTTTAGTAGATGTATATAGTTTATTGATATTTATCACCTCTCAAAAATTGTTTGTGAAGTAGATGTTAAGTTTGCAGGGGATGTCTTTACTCATGTAATATATCATACTTGAAGTAATACAATATATAGGGTTGTTTTTTTTACATTATAACTGTCTCTCTTAAAAAACAACATATTGATAAAACAATTGGTCATCTTTTTCTGAGATTTGAGTTTATGACATTTACTAATAAAAATGAGTGATTTGATTTAAAATATTTGTATTTCAATTTTGGAGAACTTTATGTTAACAAAGTTGATTGTTACTGAGTAAAATGGACAGTAAGTTTAGCGTAAGTGCACTTTGTATACATTTGGGTTGACACATGCTCTATCAGCATGGAGGAAAAGTTAACTTTATATTTTGTACAGCATTCTATTATTTTGTGTGTGACTACTAGAGTTCACCAAAAATCTTTTCTTTTACTAAGTAAAGAGAATAAAACTTGAAAGAGTTTTAGTGCTTTAGAGATTGACAACATTTATAAATTAGTTTTGAATCTAAATTACTATAAATAAACCAGCCTCCTTTTCCTTCTGCAGATGACATCATGTTGTTAAGGAATTAATTATTATAGTTTAGTTGTTCTATAATTACAATTATGTTTACTCTTGCCTTAACGAGGGCATACTTGGTAATTTTATTTTTACCATATTTTAATACAGATTTTATGGTCAGGAAAACTCTTATAATTCACTGTGTTTAAAAAAAAATATTGTTTTTTTTAGCTTCATTGGTGAGATGTCCTGTAAGATCCAGATTTACATTGTGTATACTTTTGTATCTCATTTTTCATTGGAAGTAATGATGGCATGTACATACAAAATTGAATCGTTGGTGTTGCATTGCAATTTCCTGTATTGTGATAACTCATGTTGTCTTTTCACAGTAATTTATAAATTTTTCTTTCAATCATTTCATATGATGCACATCGTCAATGCTGAAGTGCATCTATTTCCTTTGTACTTATTCTAAAAAGGTAATAGTGCCCATGGCCAACTTAGATTTTAGGGGCTGCAGGTGTTTGGGAAAATCTTTGATCAGTTTTGAAACTAACCTCAAGATAAATTATAATATTAATCACCAATCTAGAATAGAAATAAATTTCCTGTTGCCACCAGTCTAATATTTTTGGAGTAGCCACCAGGATGAAGATTTCATTCATATTTTTGTTCATTCATTACTACAATATCTTTTCTATACCGTAGGATTTAGAAGAGGGCTATAAATACAATTGTAAACACATATTTTTTAAACTTCAAAACAGATTTATGTGTTTTTTTTAATAAGAAAGTCTAAAATTCAGTAAATATAATTCAAAACTAATTATCTATTAGATTTATGTGGATTTAATTTATGTACAACTTTCTTGTGGCTCTCTACCCATGATGACAAGTTAAAATAAATATAATTTAGCTGTGACAGTTTATTTTTATATTTATTTGTGGTTCTCAAGGAAGACAGAGAAGTGACATCCCCCCCCAGACAATCAAAAAACACTTATTCGTGGGGGGGGGGCTGTTGCTTGCAATACTGAGAGGAGGGAGTATTGGAATAAAGTAGAAAAACTTTTATAATTAGAATTGTATTTTAAAAAGTATTACAGTTATGATATTTAACACTGACACTTAACAAAAGCAGTGAATTCCTTTTGGTGTATACATTGACTGGATAAAGAAATTATAAATTTACGGAAGACAGATATTTTCTCTTTTGGTGCAGCATTGTTGTCTATATTTTTCATTTGAGTATGCATTTTACATTTTATCATTGGCAGCCAGCCGCCTGGTAATGCTAAATAAAATTGACATCTAACCCTGCCACTGTATTACAAACATTTTGGATATTGTTCCTAAAAATGACCCTGAAATCTTCTGTAATTTTAGAATGTGTGATAAATTCACACTTAGTTTCTAAGGAAATAATAGTTTGGATTAGTGGGTTGAAAGATACATTTAATAAATTTAGTATCTTTATTAAGCATTATTACCGTTGGTCAAGACACTAAGTCTTGTATACAAATTTAAGCAATATTTGTAAAAATTTGATGCTAAAATTTAATAGTTGTGATAGAGAGCCCACCAGAAACATACAGTTATCATAATTGGTTGATCTCCCAGTCAATGACCATTCATTCCTAAGTGTTTCACTGATAATAATAATCCTTCATTAAAATTTTCAATCATTTTATTTATTAAAGGAAATATATTTTTTATTTTTCCATTAAATTTAATGTCATGAAACACAATATTACCTTAGGTAGTAGTTAACAGAGGTAATATTTCTAAAATAGCTTGAGAACCACCGTTGTATTAAAACAAAATAAAAATAGCAACATCTACATAATCCTTTTCAAAGAAACACCATGTATCTTAGGGAATTCCCAGTATTACATTGGCCCATTTTTAAAAATCATGAAATGAAGTTTATTAAAAGCATTTTAATATTCATTCATTTTTTATTTAAATGAGACATTTTAAAAAAAAAGAATCCCCAAATTATTGTAGAATTTATGACAAACTTTATCTGTTACACTTTGATATATTCATCTATAATAATACTAATATATCTTTTTATAATTAAATCAAGCTTGTTGATAAATTTTCAATTTTTAGTCAAGAAAAAAAAATAGTGAAGGATTCTTTAACAATTATCTGGTCAGGCATAAAACCACAATATTTCTCACAGTCTCATTACAAACACATGATTCTCACTAGCCTCAGTTCTAGAGCCCTCACAACTTTTTCACTTAACCTACCCAGTCTTTTTAGTTTCTTCATAAATGATTTTTATAAAAGCTTCAATTTTGTAATTTAATCTTGTGCATTTAAAACAAAAAATTAAAAGCAATAAATTAATTGTCTAGCATTAATGTATTTGATTTTATTTTAGTGCCTTGAAATCATGTTTAGAAAAACTTGTATTGTGGGCTGACATTTGTCTGAAAAACTGTTTTTTAAAATAATTTTTATTCTGGTAGAAATAGAAAAAGTGTTAATAGATTTAATAGAGATACACAACTGACACGCATTTGAAATCCAAAGTGATAAATAGATTTAGTTTAATTCATAAAATTAGCCTAAAGTACTTTAAAAGAAAATAACAGTCTTTAAATTGTAAATGTAAAAACCATAATCTTGATTAATGAAATACACTATTCAGAGATGTTCAATTCATACCTGCTCCCCGAGATAAATGTATTAATGACAAGTCCTTTGTTTCATAAATAGTTTACTGCTATTTGATCTATTTTAGTTTATAATCCTCTGACAAGTCAGGGTACAAACATTTTAAAAATTAAATAACATAAACGCCCAATTTAATATTTAAAAACGAAATAGGTAAAAGAGATTACATTTTAAGTTTATGAAAGAGTATTTCTTGAAAGGAAACCTATTTAATTGTGACAGTGGGTCCTGTGCTGAAAATAAATTAGGTCAGATGTTTTTAAGTTAGACTACCTTGTTTATTTTGAAGCACAACTTTTATAACAGAAAATTGGTGATTTGAGTCTTAAGTATATTAAGTTAATTAAGGGTGTGTGGGTCTAATTCATTTCTTCACAAAGATTGTCGTTTGACATATAAGGTTTGGGCACATACGTGAACTTTTTCTGGGGAATTGAATTTTGAAATCTTATGCAGCACATCTTTGTAAATCAAATCAGTTGTTAAATCTCATGTTAGAATCATAGAGCCATCAAGTAAGACTTATTTTTATTTTCACTCATGCCAGCTGGGATGAGCATAAAAAACAAAACATTTACCGTTTATACTTGTTCGCAAGCCGACCATCTTTGGACAAAAATCTAGGGGAAAAAGTTGAGAGGGTCAGCTTACGAGCGGGTCATTAACTTATTTCTGCATGGATATTGAATATCAGTGTTGTTATTGTAGATCATCAAGGTCCTTTTCTGCATTCTACAAGATTTGACTGCTCTACCAGAAGCAATAATATATTATTAAACATCTGCACTTACATTATTTAATCATTTTATTTATTTTTGTGAACCTTTTAATAAATTGTTTTACAAATTTTGTTTTCAACAACAAATTTTAATGTACCCGCTTTCGTCACTGTTTACCAAAGAATTTTTTTTTAAAATACCGGTAACCCTTGCTTAACAAAGAGCACAAAGACAAAGATAGGCAGTACAAGGTAAACAATCATAATGACCGATTTAGCTTGTAGTTTTAAAAGAAATGTGTACCATTTTGTTTAAGCTGTTTTATTATTTTTGGGGGGTCGGCTGGCGAGCGGGTTATACACTTTTAATACTTTTCTCTTCCAAAAGTGTCGACTTATGAACGAAAGGGCTATAGAACGTGTATATACGGTAATTGTATTGAAAATTGGTGTGTCTATTTTACTACAATATTTTTTTTTCTTGTTATCATTTGTATGCTCAGAGAGTCAGTAGATTTACTGAAAATTTGTTCGATAAAAGTAAATTTCCAGACATAATAAAAGTTCAAGCTGTTTCGAAGGTGAAATAAATGATCTGTTTATTCACAACTTCTTTTATTAAAAAGATATGTTGTGGTAGTAACATTCCTTTTTAAGTGGACTTTGCTGCTCACTCTGAGCATGTTGAGGCTGTGCAGGAATTATAGGAGAGATAATTGAATCATCAATATCTTGTGCTGGTTCTTATGTCTGGATTGTTCTACACTTTTCTGTAAACAGTCATGTGCGATGGAAATTTCCTGGCTGTAGTAGGGATGGGCATAAAAAAAAACAACCTACTTTTATGTTTTTGCGTTCTGCTAATTGAATCTTTTTTTTAAAAAAAAAGTGTAAAGATACAATTTTTTAAAAGTTCCCATAAAAAAATTAAAGACATTTATAAGCAGTTTTGAGAGAAAAATGAAATGTCCTTTTGAATTTCGATTTTCTATTGTCACATGCACTTGAGTTCTCACACAGTTATATTTACAGCACCACTTATTGTACCATGGTGCTCAAGATTGCAGCAAACACTGTACCAAAAGATGTGTGATTTGTTAAAGCTTTATAACAGAGACTATAGCAATAGTCTCATACTTTTTGATAAACAGGACCAAAACAAAGATCTAACGATGTTGATTCCTTTTTTTATTTTTTTCCGACTTACCAGCTGACTCAGAATCCATTTTAACCTTTTTATTTTTTTATAAGGAACTGGAGTTAAAAAGTCTACTGTCAGTGTATGGATGGTCATAAACTAATAAGATAGTATTTTAGTATTATGATGGCCACTGCATTTTTGTTTTTTGTTGCAAAACTTACTTGATATGGAAAGCAACGTTAAGTACAGCTAGTTTACATACTACATTGTATTATGATTTTATGGCTTGACTATTTGCACATGTTGCATTTCCATGTATTAAATTTAAAAAAAACATAAAAACCAAAATTTTTGACTATCAATCCTTTATATCTTAGACA
The DNA here is from genome assembly GCA_944989445.1 of Ampullaceana balthica. Lineage (NCBI taxonomy): Eukaryota > Metazoa > Mollusca > Gastropoda > Lymnaeidae > Ampullaceana > Ampullaceana balthica. The sequence goes on along the minus strand of CALYLW010001210.1, from coordinate 139,023 downwards.
TAACTAAAAGTTCAATATATTACGCACATCGCGACAGACTAGCATAAACATTTACAGATCGGGAATATATTGGAAAAAGTATGTTCAATATAATACGCACAGCGTGACAGGAAAATATTAAAAAGGTCATTCGATATAATACGCACCTCGCGACAGTCTAGCACAAAAATTTACATGCTACATAGAGATACATAGAGGTAATCTAAAAATTCATTAATTTAATTACAGTACATTCGATCGATGTGAAATTTTGATAGATTATTTTTATCGTCGCCACGAGTCGTCCTGCAAAATTTCAGCTTGATTGGATACGGGGAAGTGGGTTAAAAATTGATCCAAAGTTTTTGCCGCAAACAATCAAACAGGCATCACAAGTTAATATAAAGGATTTTTTAAAAAAAGAAAAAAGATAGATCATGATTGGTTGCCTTGTTCCTTATTTACTTCCCCTTGTTCCAGACCAAATTTAATAGATCATTCTAGTCACATTCTGAACAATGTTGTGTTCAAATTGATTTAGTTCTTAGGGTTATCGTGTAAAATGTTTATAACATGTTCAATATTATTGTTTCATGTCAAATTGATTTTATTTTCATTACAAAATTCATTTTCTGTTAATTACTTGTAATTCTTTTTATCATCTCTCAAATTTGGTCATTTGCTATAATTTGTTTGCTAACTTGATACAAAAATGGTATTATTCTACTTAAATATTCGCTAATTGCGATTTTCAAATCTTTTTAGTTAAAAAAAAATCATATTACTTCTGTTGATGTATTGAATGTATATTATTTCATTGATTTTTGTAAACTGCAGGTCAACCACCAAGTCTTAAGATGTTATGTCAAAATAAAAATCAGGATAATTATTGGTGTTAGGTGCTAGTCACATATGATTACAGTCGCTGTACGGATCTTAGGCAGAGCATTAGATGCAATGCAGATTATGAAAACCAAAGTACCCGTTGAGGGTCGGGTTATTCTCAAGCGACAGTTTCGTCCCCCTCAGTATACTAGCAACGCCATTGAGCGGTGCCGGTTTAGGGCCAGGAGCGCCAGTACGGATTAGCAAAAGATACCACGAAGAAGATAACGGACGCCAGCTCTGAGGAAACCTTCCGGTGGGGGTTACGACCTAGGTAGGTCATTGATGATCCCCCGCTCTGCGGCGGTCCTAACCATGGAGGCCCGTATGCTTTGCCGGGCTGGCGCGAAAGTGGTAGCGGGTCGTAGTAGGGAATTCCACCCCTCCTTGTGAGGTCACTTTAGTGGGAGGCATTTTCGACTTTATGTCTTGGATGCCCAGGCGTCCGCTTCAGAAGCGACCATTCCGTCTCTCAGCTGTTAGGTCCCTTAGGGAGCGAGAGAGCTGAGGGGGGGTTTCCGGGAAGACACATGAAGAGCTCTAGGTAATGTAGAATCAAATGTCAGTTTTTTTCATAATGTGTTATCTAATGTGGATACAAACATCATTTGATAATTCTTTCCCCGCATGTGTAAGTTGATTGACCACCTCCATCTCACCTTATTTATAGATGGAATTGTTTTAATGCCAAAATGGTTCACGTTATGTATATTTAAAAAAAAATTTATAGCCATGATTCACATCAGTCATCTTTCATGATGGTTGTTTGTCATTAAGTTTGCGTGCTATTTGACATGAGTATATTGTATCTGGTACAACTTAACAGAATGTATTAATTTATAACCTTGGGTACAATGTGCTGTTTTTTTTTCTTGTTCAATGTTTGGCAACTTGATATGGTACCCATCATGTCCTGATATGGAACAATGTGTGTTCTGATTGGTCCTAAGTATTTTCTGCTATGGTACAATATATATTCTGCTATGGTACAGTATATATTCTGCCCTGGTACAACAAATGTCCTGTTATAGTTCAATATATTTCCTGTTATGGTACAATACATGTTCTGTTATGGTACAATATATATTCTGCTATGGTACAGTATATATTCTGCCCTGGTACAATAAATGTCCTGTTATAGTTCAATATATTTCCTGTTATGGTACAATACATGTTCTGTTATGGTACAATATATATTCTGCTATGGTACAGTATATATTCTGCCCTGGTACAATAAATGTCCTGTTATAGTTCAATATATTTCCTGTTATGGTACAATATATGTTCTGTTATGGTACAATATATGTTCTGTTATGGTACAATATATATTCTGTTATGGTACAATATATATTCTGCTATGGTACAGTATATATTCTGCCCTGGTACAATAAATGTCCTGTTATAGTTCAATATATTTCCTGTTATGGTACAATACATGTTCTGTTATGGTACAATACATGTTCTGTTATGGTACAATACATGTTCTGTTATGGTACAACTATCGCAAGCTAATTGTTGATACCCACCTATAGTATAATAAATAACTCATGGTTCATAAAAAAGTTTCTTTTTTTTTATTGACATTTATTTCATTGTTTTTTATTAATCCAGAAGGTCACATGGAAATTTGACCATTAAAAATACTCCCCTATTATAATATAATAAAGCTAATCTTAAATTATAAATTATCTGATTGAAGCTGGCTCTGAACATTGACTCAAGATTTCAATTTTAAAAATTTTAAATAATAATAGTTATGAAAGTAAAAGTCGTTACAGTTTCAAAGGTAAATGAAGGTAATCATGTTCAATTATTTTTATTTATTTTTTGTTTCCCATGACCTTGTGGTTCTAATGTTTCCATTAGAACTTTCTCGGGGCTTGGTAGACCTGGCGGCGCCCATCTCCTCTCCAGGTCAGCGGATGACTTTTTAGCAATAATCATTCATCAACATTTTTATTGTGGCTTTAACGAGGGCTAGAACCCACGCCCCTCTGCGTGTGAGGCGAGCGCACTATTGACTTCGCTATCCAGCCGCTCATGTTCAATTAGTACATTTTAATGTATAAAGTATATTGATGATCAGCCTGGGACTCGGGACAAAAAATAGATGCGGACAAAAGATGCCTAGTTTAAGATGTCAGAAAGCATCCAGTCATTATGGTTTAATGGTTAGGGTGCATGGACAGCCAGATCGAAGCTCCTTGGTTTGGGATTAATGGTAGCTTAATATGGATAAAATACCATCACTATTTAAATACATGAAAGAATGTATAAAAAATAATAATTAAAATTTAAAAATGGATTTTTAAAAAATTCAATAAAAAATATAAGTAAGTGCTATCCTTCTGTTAGCCCTAGATTCTTAATTTAATATACTTAATTTGGGACAAAGCCTTCTGTTGTCCGCAATAAGATGGGACAAGCCTCCATGTGGGAAGCCCTGTTGTCATTCTTTGTGCTGACATTGAGGTTTGATAAAACACGGACACGGGCTGATTTTCCCCTCACTGTCACTTAAAGTGTGACAAAATGAAGGCTATTAACGTCAACAGTATGCCAGCTAGATATGCGTGGCCTTAGGATAAGATCCTTTGTAAGATCTTTCAATTTTACTTCCGTGAAATTCCTTTTCTATAGTTCGAAGGTACTGTGATGACGGTAACTTTGGTGATAATGTCAGTTAGGGAAATGTATTCGTGTCGTAGTATTGGTCCTTTCTGATGTCTTTATGCCAGTGCTTGGGGAAAGAAATAACTTCCAACCAGTAAAAAGGATATAGATAAGCCTATGCAAAAAAAAATTATAAAAAAAAATCGTGTCATTAAAATTTGTTCTTCGACCACAACTCTTTAATTGTATTTTAGGTTTTTGTTGAAATCACAGCTTCCTGGTGTCTTTTCTTCTTCGGGTTAAGCACAAATGCACGGGAGACAACTTTCCAAATTACAGTGGACACTTATCTTTCAGTGCATTGTCTCCTCTTTAATTAAAAAAAGGCTTGTTAATGTTAAGTCTACCGATGTCCGACGATGTACAAGATAATGAATGCATTATTTAATATGGTTAAATTTGGTTAAAATCAGCTTAAAGCTAAAAGACTAAATAACAAAACAATTTTAAAAGAAACATTCGGATTTTCACCCCTATTTAATGACCAGGAAAAGTGGGCGTTAATGCGATAGCTCTTGTGCAGTCGACCAAGCAGGAAATATGACTTATCTATACAGACGCTCCTTCTATGAAGAAGATAGTTGCGTCCACAGACCATGACAGATGATCTGTTTGGCAAGTGATGCAGCGTTCACAGGCCACGGCTTTGTGGGTTCCACGCATTGCCCAGCCGCCTAACTACATGTAGTGTTAGGTACCCATTCGGAGCGGGGTGACTCAGGGACGCCCTAGGCCCTGGGAACAAACCCTTGCCTTCACACGGATTCGAACCCGTGACCATCGGTACGACAGTCCAGTGCGCTGCCACTCGACCACCGCGTCCACATATATTGTCCAATGCGAAGTTATTGCCAAAAGGTAATACATTTAATTACAAATATCAATTTTGAACACGATAAGTGTCAATATAAAAGGTAATTCAACCCTAATGATAAATAAATGGTTAAGATTTTTTAAAAAATAATATAAAATGAAAGAATTTAAGATACAAATGAAATAATTTCTAAATGCACGACTGAGATTATATTTAGATTCCTAACAAAGTGACTTCTAGAAATCTCTTTAACACTAATTTTAATGGGGAAAAAAATAATAAACAAATATTAAAAACATTTAGCCGTAAAGAAAACAAATAAAACAATGGGATACGCAGTGATTATTTTTTTATTTATTATTCATTTCTAAAATGTCAAGCATTTGTCAAGACAATCTCTGTGGATTCAATACACATCAGGAAGCGTCCTATTTAGGTCTGAAAACACAAGCTCATCAATTCGATCAGTACGAATCAGGCAACCAATTAGATCAGCAAAAAGACAGCATACATCAACAGCGCAAACTGACAGAGCTCATGATTCTGCTCTCCGTTTAAAATATTGCCCTTTATCTTTAAACATTATTTTTTTCATTCAAAACTACACAACTGCAGTCTTAGTTTACAACCAACAACAAGACAGAAATTTAAAAAAAGAAAAAAAAAGGAAACACCAAGCGACTAATTAATCTGTACCGGAAACAGTTTTGCTAGTATTCTAGACTCTAGACCTCTTACTACTGTGTTTACCACTAGCACAAAACACAGAATACTGATTTTACCATTTAAATTTAACTAGATCCCAGAGAACTGAGTTTACCACTAGCCAAGACATAAAACATCTAATTTAACTAGATCCCAGAGAACTTTTCTTTTTGTATTCCTTTTTATTATTTGTTGTAGATCGAGTCAAATCAGAATCGCTCTTTATCATCTTGACTCATAGTCCTTCCAAGGGGGCTTACTCAGCATTGCAGGGCGACGCCAATGCCGACAGCTTAATCAAAGATGGCGAGTCAATCGTCTGAATCACTTTGGTTATCATGTTGTCCTAATTTACCTGTCGCTGAGAGAAAATAACAGCTGACAGTTTAGGGGATGTGATTTCAACTAACATTTAATCCAGTTTGACGTTAGCTTTTATTTTTTATTTATTTATTTTATTTTTTTTTAGTATAAAAAATAGGAATTTTCCCCCCAACTTGCTGCAAACGCCAATCTACGCCAGTCTCTTCTTTATTGGAAGCCTTTGAACGTGCTTTAACGTCTTGTCAATGAGTTGTCTACAAGTTCATTTGAATAAGATACTTTCAAACTTGCAAAATTCTGTTAGGGGCCGTCCATAACGTACGTCACGCTACAGAGGGGAGGAGGAGGGGGTGTAAGAAAGTGTGACAGTTTGTGACAAGGGGAGGGGGTCCGGCCATGAGTGACGTCACGGTGTTTTATATTAAATTTTAATTATTTTGTTAATAAAAAAAACATTTTTATTCGAAAGTGTGACGTACTTGTGTGTGTGTGTGTGTGTGGGGGGGGGGTCGTCCGAGATTTGAGACAGTTTGTAACAGGAGAGTTTAAAATTGTCAAAAATAGCGTGACGTACTTTATGGATGGTCCCTTAGGTAATTTTAAGTTCCTCAAAGTAAACCTTTGTATTAAATAAAAATATGAAGTTTGAGATAAATTATTTAAAAGAAAAAGAAAAACATACAAAAACTATAAGTAGTTAATCGTAAATTATTTTTTTTTACGAATAACATATTTAAAAAAAACATAAACAAACAAACAAAAGAAACCTTTATCGGCTAGCAATAATCCACTCAGTGGTGGTGATCCCTGATAATCCCATCTAATATTTTAGTAGCCTGACTAAGCATTCATCCAAGTAACCCCCTTTATCATTGCTTGAATCCAAATCAGAACTAACAATCCGACAACCCCAAAACGTATCTTTCATACATGTCCGCTTAATGTTTTACTCCCTTGAACAATATTAATATGTTAGCGCCCTCTCTTGTTTTTAAGTGGCGAATTTATCAAGACCATAATGAAATTTGTGTGCAACGAAATACGCATGGAACGCACTTGCATCACTATTAGAATTTCATTTTCAAAAGTTACCGGGGAATTACATCGGATTAATTTACAGTATGTTTTTTAATTCTGCAGATCCAATGAGGTTTGATTATAAACCTCCTTGGGCAGATCAAACTATTGACTATTGTTTAACATAAGTTTCGTTGGTGCCTGTGTTAAAACACATTCAAATCGTGTGCAAATTTGTGTAGCAATCATTTTCTGTTTGTAAAATTATATACACAACAAACTCATATCATCTTTATCAAACTTTGTTGCGCGTTAATTCTAAATAATTGCTGAACAGCATCGGGCAATAACTGCGCGGTCGGGCAGCCGCGCAGCTAAGAGTGAAAATTGAATTTTACCAAGATAATTATTTTCCTTCATTTATATTAAATATATCTTATTTTATTCGAGATATTTGGTTTCAAACTCTCTCTCTCTCTCTGTCTCTCTCTCTCTGTTTCGCTCTCTCTGTCTCTCTCTCTCTGTCTCTCTCTCTGTCTCTCTCTCTCTCTCTCTCTCTCTCTCTCTCTCTCTCTCTCTCTCTCTCTCTCTCTCACACACACACATTTATATTTAATTTATATTACTGTGGTGTCATGCAACTCTTATCATCTACTCCCAACAACGAGCATAAGAATTTAAAAAAAAATGTCACATGGAAGATGCATTGATTTTTCTCTCGCGCCTAGTGGGCTCATTGGACGGATATTAGTGTTTTCCGAATCTGTCGGTTTGTTGCAACCCGTTGAAGATCTTGTAATGTGTAAAGATCTAGAAGGGAACACTGGTCAATTTTTAGCTATTTCCCCCAAGTCTTACCACCAATAAGAATCTTACATTTGGAAAAGTGAAAGAAAAAAAAAGTTTTCCACAGTGTTTCAGTTACCTTGATTTGATCACTTACGCGTTCACAGCCTACGTAAAAAGTAATGTTCTCTTTACAGATCATAGGCTTATTGGGGGAAAGTGAAGCAACGTTCACAAGATTCTGCAGCCATGACATACGTCGGGATTGCGTGGCTAGCATGCCGCTAGATCACCGTTCCCCTCATAGACCACGCTACCTTTCTATGATCTACGTTGTCACATCCTACCTAATAAAGCCTTAAAACTTGCAGTCAAACTTTTTCGTCGCCCGGTTATTGCCCTTCTCCTGTCTGTCAGCTTTCTGGGCTTCTTTTCCACGTAGCTTTCCTCTGAGGACCCAGAGCCGCTCGGCACCTGGGACGGCACTTCTTCGTCGACTTCAGACCGACTCGGGCTCTTGGCCACAGAAGATCCCGAGGACGGAAACGAAGAGGCCGTGTGCTGGCGACTCCTCTTTTCAGCGCTCGATTTGCTCTCTGTTTTAGGATAAATACATCACGTGTAAAATTAAGGTGCCATTGTGAATGAATTTAATAAGGTATGGGGACGCCTGGGATGGACAGAAAATTTTGACTGTGCCACCCCTCTCCACGGAACGAGCTTTACGGTAGGCTGGGGTCACCCTTTCTATGCTATTGGGTGCGATTATGAAGAAGGTAAGGCATTGTAGTGGATGTTATATTATATGTCCCAAATGAGTCTGCATTACCCCCAAGAATTCCCTTTTGACCCCAGATGAGGTTATTTACCCCTGTTCGCCGACCTCTTTCTTTCGGGATGCCCGTCAGTCAATTGAGGGATTTTTAAAAATACATTTTAAAAATGTTATTTTTAAATATTTTTTTTCTAAACAAAGATGGTAACCTTGATGATTAATAGTCAATGTTTAATTTGTATGTATTAAAATAAAATATAATCTAAGGATGTTAACACAGTTCGTTTTCTGAAGGCCGGTTAAATTTTTTTTTAAATGCTTCACACGGGTTACGATATTACAATGTAGATGTAGACCTTCACTAAATAAATTGTATATACTTAAATGACAATAAAAGTGATTAGAAAAAAAACTTATTTTCAAATAGAAAATACGTTATTTTCTCAAAAAAAGTTTTTTTACATTTTTATTTTTTAATTTTTTTAGGGGGGGGGGATCAAAGCTTTGTGACGTATTTTTAGAGGGGTGGGGTCTAATTTTTTGTGACGACGCGTGACGAGTGAGGAGGGGGGTAAAAAATCGGGCCAAAATTGCGTGACGTCATGTATGCAGTTCACTCATTCTCTCACTTATAGATCTCCATTTAACTTCTATATCAAACACCCGCCCCACGTTTTTAGTCATATTAAATCAAAGTACTTGAACGTTTAATTTTTAAATTATTTTCTTCTTTTTAGTCCGCTTATAAAAACGTTGTTTTAAAAAAAAACTTTTTTTTACTTCTAATACTTCTATTTATTTTATTCTTTTTAGTCTAAGTGTATGCTATGGTGAGTTTTGAAGTATTGATTATGTTCAAATATAATACGCATTATAAGTACATTATAAGTACTTATTATTATAAGTACACCTCTGCATAACGGTCAAACGAGCCCCCCCCCCTTTACGGAGCCTCGCGCCCACCCCCCAGGGGGGTGCGTCCCACTATTTGAGACACGCTGATGTAGCTAAACTTGGAAAAAAATTAACAAGAAACAGAAAAAAACAAAAAAACAAGTACCTCTCCGTTTTTTATGCACCTGCGTCATGTACGGGTAGCAGAAGAGACAGAACAGACACAACACTACAAACAGCCCGCCAGCGGCAGCGAAAGGGAAGTACACTCCACCCGTTCCGGAGAACCAACCGTCTTCGTCCTCAATAAAATCTGAATGGTCACGTGAGGAAAAACTCGGCAGTGCACATAATTCATTAAAACTAAAAGAATCGGGCAGTCAAAACTGAAAGTCTCGGCAGTCAAACTCTCAGAATATCTGCATTTAAAAATTAACAGTTTTAGCTTATTTTCATCAATGAAACACTAAGAGAATTTGCAGTCAAAATCTGAGAGTGTCAGCAGTCACACACGTCGACTATCAGTAGACTACGCTTAGGCGCTTCAGAGGCCGAATACTATCTATAGGTAAATACTAACATTGCCAACAGTCAACTGCTAAGGGTATATTCAGTCAATAACAAGGAATATCGGCAGTCAACCACTAACATTGCCAACAGTCAACTGCTAAGGGTATATTCAGTCAATAACAAGGAATATCGGCAGTCAACCACTAACGTTCTCAACAGTCGAATTTGCAAAGTCAACTAATTAATTTGTTATTCCTTTTATTTCATTTCCAAATCGTTCTATATATTTCCAAAGTCAACTAATTAATTTGTTATTCCTTTTATTTCATTTCCAAATCGTTCTATATATTTCCAAAGTCAACTAATTAATTTGTTATTCCTTTTATTTCATTTCCAAATCGTTCTATATATTTCCAAAGTCAACTAATTAATTTGTTATTCCTTTTATTTCATTTCCAAATCGTTCTATATATTTCCAAAGTCAACTAATTAATTTGTTATTCCTTTTATTTCATTTCCAAATCGTTCTATATATTTCCAAAGTCAACTAATTAATTTGTTATTCCTTTTATTTCATTTCCAAATCGTTCTATATATTTCCAAAGTCAACTAATTAATTTGTTATTCCTTTTATTTCATTTCCAAATCGTTCTATATATTTCCAAAGTCAACTAATTAATTTGTTATTCCTTTTATTTCATTTCCAAATCGTTCTATATATTTCCAAAGTCAACTAATTAATTTGTTATTCCTTTTATTTCATTTCCAAATCGTTCTATATATTTCCAAAGTCAACTAATTAATTTGTTATTCCTTTTATTTCATTTCCAAATCGTTCTATATATTTCCAAAGTCAACTAATTAATTTGTTTTTCCTTTTATTTCATTTCCAAATCGTTCTATATATTTCCAAAGTCAAATAATTAATTTGTTATTCCTTTTATTTCATTTCCAAATCGTTCTATATATTTCCAAAGTCAACTAATTAATTTGTTATTCCTTTTATTTCATTTCCAAATCGTTCTATATATTTCCACCATGCACTAACAACTAACTAGGCTTAACGACGCAAATTCCATGCAATATTCTCACTATCACACTTGGCGCCACTAAAGCCCTCAGTGCATCCGTGGTGACACCTTCCTGAATACTGGTGACATGAGCTGTCTCCGGCACAGTGCTGGCAGGCTGAAAAATAAGGAACCCCTTGAGATCCACTGTTTTAAAAAGGCTAACGGCTTGTTTTTTTTTCGCGCGGGGAGGTGCGTGGTTTTTGTTTGGGTGGGGGCTGGGGTGGGTGTTGGTAAATGAAAGTATTGTGATTCCTTTAGTAAATAATGTTACACAGTATTTCCCTGGCACGCTGGGTAGCCACATGAAAATGCAGAAAACCTGTGTTAAATAAATGGAAGATACAGTCAAGCCTTTCATAACGAGCCCATCTCTTAACGATTTTTTCCGCATTACGAGCAATTTTTTTGTGTGAAAAAGTTGATCCCGTAACGAGCAAAGATTCGCATAACGAGTGACGCAGAAAGGGAAAGTCCCTTTTTCCTGGAAATTCCTTTGTGAGCCGGTGTTGCAAAATAAATCCTCCCCCATACAGAGTCTCCCCCCGGAGACTCTGTTTTAAAACAAATCCTCCGGGGGGAGAAAATGTTTTCCTCCCGATTAAGATAATTTCTCCCCTACCCTGTAAAATATTGTCTCCCCCAAAATAAATTCGCCCCCATCATACTTTCGATATAAAACAAAGAGAGAATTAAAAATCAAATGAATAAAGAATACTTACTTGTGTATTGCTGTAATATTCACACATGTTTAATGTAATACTAATTATGGTAGTGGCGTAGATATAGAGAGATAAGAGGGGGGTGCGGTCCATACCATTTGACACCACTCAGGGGCGTGACATAATATTCACACATGTTTACTGTAATACTAGTTATTGTAGTGGCGTAGAAATAGAGAGATAAGAGGGGGGTGCGGACCATACCGTTTGACACCTCTCAGGGGCGTGACATAATATTCACACGTGTTTAGTGTAATACTATTTATTGTAGTGGCGTAGAAATAGAGAGATAAGAGGGGGGTGTGGACCATACCGTTTACACCTCTCATGGGCGTGACATAATACTCACAGATGTTTACTGTAATTCTACTTATTGTAGTGGCGTAGAAATAGAGAGATAAGAGGGGGTTGTGGACCATACCGTTTGACACCTCTCAGGGGCGTGACATAATATTCACACATGTTAACTGTAATACTATTTATGGTAGTGGCGTAGATATAGAGAGATAAGAAGGGGGGAGCGGACGATACCATTTGACACTTCTCATGGGCGTGATAAAATTTGAAAAATTACTTAATTACTTGATTTTTTCCCGCTGTACAAATTGACGCACAGGCAGTTTTGGGGTGTAAAAAGGCAGTTGTTTTGTTTCATAAAGCAAGGATTATGTCTTTATAGGCATGGGTTTGTGTTGTTACTATAAATAGTAAGTTTGTACAACGTCGGGTGTTCAGACGATGAGAAGGTTTCTTAATATCTAGAGTCGGGGGGAAAGGGTGGGAGTGACCCAATTAAGTAACCGCACGGAGGGAACAAAAATCGGGCTACGACACTGACCTGTTTAACGTATGACCTGATTATAAAGTCTTTTTTTAAATAACTATGTGGGCTATGCATTGTTATTTTGAGACGCAGAGGCGAGGCGTCAATGGAGGGGGGGGTACTGGTGGTGCTGACTGCACTAGCTGACACTATCACAAGGGGTACAACAAAATCTAAAATTAAGTTTGTTCCCGTTATTTGGCACTGGAAGACTCGGAGGAGGACTATGAGTTTAGTCGTGAGGGGTGACATATTGAGCTTAGCTTATATATATATATATATATATATATATATATATATATATATATATATATATATATATATATATATATGTGTGTGTGTGTGTGTGTGTGTGTGTGCGTTAGATATTACAAATGCTTTGTACGGAATAAATGTGATTTCAGTTTCAGTTACTTTTATTTAGTCAAAAGTTTGCGTACACACACAGACATAGATTTTTAAAATTAAATTATTTTGTAAACATTCAGAAATACAGAGCAATTATTGAACCTTATTTTCATAACATCACCATGCACGAATAGATTATCTCATATCACGATTGTGAAATTATCTTTTACTGTACACGTGTATTATTTTTCTTTATGAATTTGAATTTTTAAATGCCATAACAGTTTTAAATACAACGAATATATTAAAACTTCAAAGCATTTTACACATGTTACAAAAAATTTAGACGTTGGCTCCAATAATCATGACTAACATTAAATTTTCTGCCTATAATTTATACCACCCCTTTCTAGAGTGTCTAAACTAATTATGACATTATGGACTGGACAGCCCAATCTAGAGTTGTGTCCATAAGAGAAAAAATAATTAAGAAAATTGTATCTATCCGTTAACACATTTTTCAAAGTCTTTAAATGGTACGTTGATTTTACTATTTATATTGCTAGATATTCTAAAATATTAGAAAGCTTTAGGAGATAAAAAAAGAGTATTAACACAAGAGAATCACAACTACAGGTTATTATATTCATTTTAGTAGGTATAAAATACTTCGAGGATAACAATTAAGCTACAATTGCAAATCGCATAGTGAGAAAAGATTCTTTTTAAAAAAATGATCAATACTTTCATTACAAAAACTAGTACATGTATTGCAAAATTTATCTTTCAAATATAAAAAAAAATTATTAAACAAAATATTAAACATACATGCATACATATATAACATACATACATGCATACATGCATACATACATGCATACATACATGCATACATACATGCATACATGCATACATGCATACATGCATACATGCATACATGCATACATACATACATACCTCATACATACCTACATACATAGGTACATACATAGCTACAAACATACCTACATACATACATACATACATACATACATACATACATACATACATACATACATACATACATACATACATACATACATACATACATACATACATACATACATACATACATACATACATACATACATACATACATACATACATACATGCATACATACATACATACATACATACATACATACATACATACATACATACATACATACATACATAAATGTATACGTACATACATAAATTAATACATACACACATACACACTCATATAAATTACTCCCTAATGCCTCCCTTTGCGTGATTATTACATTATAATAACTTATTAAACTACAGGTGACCAGACCCTTAGTAATTGAGAGCCGTTTTAAAATATATAAAAATTGTTGAGAGTTGCATTGAAGAATTATGAGTCATAAAACCTGACTTGGAAATCTTTCAGTAATCCTTTTAATATATCTTTCATAAATTGCACGCGAGCCGCAATGTGAACACAGAAGAGCCGCATGCGGCTCGCGAACCGCGGTTTGACCACCGTTGCTTAGAACGTGAAGGTTTCCTAAGCAGACTTCTTCATACCTCAGCTAACTATGACTCGATAGACAACTTAAATGGCCAATACGTGCCCACCTTGAAGCAATCTATCTACTAAGACATATAGCTAGTCTTAAACCGCTCAACAAATGACGCTTCATGTTTTCCTGTCGCATTTCATCAATAAACAAGCCCACCTCTGTGTTACCCCTTAAGTCTCCAGGATTCTAACATTCCGTAAGGTCATTGACCTTATGCCTAACTAATTCAGCGGCACACCTAAACGGGAATCTCAAGCTAACTAAGCGCCTCATCTCAACCCAGATCTTCACAACACTTTGATCTGGGTTATATTGTGAATTTAACGCAATGGCTATCACCAACCCTAGCTAAGACACTGATTGTTAAATCGTGTAACCTGTTTTTTTACTTTATTTTCTAAATTTAAAAACCTTGGCTACATTTGATTTGTTAAATTTTCTCCAGTAACTTTAGTAAACGCTACCGATAATAGACAGTAATAATGTTTTTAATTATTTTAATGCACACATAGAAATCGGTAATTTCGTTTAGGTCCTTAACACATGATCTACCCACAAACGTAAAGAGTGAATTCTTGTTCCGAAATATCGGTGTCACGTTCTCGTATTACTTCATCATCTTTGTATTTCAGTTCATTTGTCTGATATTCTTTTAAATAACTCTGGGCAATTAACCAACTCTAAATATGTCTATACGGGCATACACCCACTTAGCCCGCAAATTGCTACGCCCCTGACAAAGCTTAAGATTGCTCAATTTCCAATAATCATACAGAAATGAATGTAGAACAAATACAAATTATGTTTTAAGTCATAAAGTTTAATAAAACAATTATTTATAATTTCCAATAATTAAGGGGAGGGTTAATTTTAACCCGGAGACTTCATTTTAAAACAAAGTCTCCGGGGGCGACTTTGTTTTAAAATAAACTCTCCGGGGGGAGACTTTATTTTGGGGGAGACTTTATTTCGTGACACCGGCACTTCCGCCCAATGTATTATTCTGTGTTAAGCACTCGGTTCTGTTAGCGTATTGTTTTCGTGTGTGATCAACCGTTTTTACAAATTTTGTGTTCAGAAATTATTCGTAATTTTTTAATGTGCAAAGTGTGCATAACCTGTGCTAAAATGTCTTCGTAAAAAACACAAGAAGACAATTACAAGAAAGAGAAAAAAATTACTGTTGAAATGAAACGGAAAACCATTGAAAAGCATTAACAAGGTGGGTAATCTAGCGCGCAACTACAATCAGCCAACATCAACGATCTGTACTATTCTCAAGAACAATTAAGGAGAATTAGGAGATGGATGCTTTAAATGGATTGTCAAGAATGTCTACGAAATGGTTACTACACATTTTCGTCAAATTTTGAAGCGTCGGCAAAAACAAATGTCTTTGGACAGTTTTCTAGTTAAAAAAAGAATAATTATTTGTCATAAATTCATATTTTTGTGTAAGTTTTTTGTTTCAAATATAAATTGTATTCTAGTTGTTTAACTCTTTAATAATTCATAGGTAATTTTATTTGAATAAATGTTTATAACATTTTTTGAAAAAAATGTAATTACTTTTTTAGCAAGGATCGGATTATCGTATTTTAAATTGATTTGTATGGGAAAAATGGTTTCGTATAACGAGTTTTTTGCTTAACGAGTAAGTCTCTGGAACGAATTAAAATCGTTATGAGAGGTTTGACTGTATCTCCGTTTTATTAAAGATATTCGGTCGAATGTAATCGAAATTTTAAAGGTTAATATATATATATATATATATATATATATATATACACATATTTTTGGTTTAATTTATTTTTCAATACATAATTTATTATTAATTAATTTAGCTGATTCTTAAAAGCAAAAGCAAAAACCACAGCTAAAAAATGCTTAAAATACATTTGGAAAAGTATTTAGAAATCAGGATAATAATGATTTTAAAAAAATTTATTGCTATTGGCATGCCACTCTGACCCACCAGCACCGTGTACTGAATCGTAACGTCTGCTCTACTCACCAATCAAACAGTCGGAACCCATGAAACCAGCCACACAGCCGCTCACGCACTCCCCGTCACGGCTGCAGTTGTTACTTCCCGCACAGTTCACGCAAACTGCAAGGGATCTACCAAATAGCTTGATCTTACTAGAAAAAGCCCGTCCGTACAGACGGAATTAAACAACTATTGTTCTATAAATAAAACGATATAAGTTAATTATGATTTAAAATAAAAAAGTGAATCTTGAAGGTAAACAGGCTATTGCGTTAAACGAAATTTTTTAAAACCATTAATTCTAAAATCAAAGTTTAATGATTTATGATCATTAGTTATTCTTTTAAAGAAATTGCTTGTTAACATTAGAGCAATTTTTGGTCAGAGATACCCAGTGCTTTTTTTTCTTTAACAAAGGTACCGGAATGCATGAAAAAGGTACCGGAACGCAACCTGAAAAAGCATTCCAGGCAGTGAAAAAAAAATACTATGTGGAAAAAAAGGTGCGGGAACGCCGTTCCCGGTGCGTTACGTGAAAAAAAAAGCAATGGTTATACCAATGCATACATATATAAATTATTGTGCTATACTATTGTTAATAAAATTATTAATTAAACCATGCGAAAGTTGCTTAAATTTTAAAATAGAATTCATATTTTCTTGCATTACACTCTAAATACATCAATACATCGGCAAAACACATACAGATTCTTTAAAATATTCTAATCAGGTACGCGCGAGGCCTGGTGCAACAATGACCCCGCGGGTTCAGAGTACTGGTGACGATCGGAACTACCAATATTCCCAAAAGGTCATAATATCTTGATTAGATCGATTCTTGCGCAAACTCAGTAATGCAATATCTGCCGGCTCTTTTTTTACGGGGTTGTTTTATTTACTAAAATATATTTATGTTCACGTTTTATGAACAATGTTTTCTTTTCGACAAATACCGTAACGACTTAACGTTAAAATGAAATTTATTGTACAAGGCAATGTTTCAAGTGCATGTTTCTAATTGCAAGTGCATTGTGTACATGACTACATGCAGTGTACTTCGACATGCAGGATGACATTCTCATATATCTTGGTCCATCACATCAGCGAATCACTTTATAATTTACATACGCTAATTAATGACAGGTATGCAGCTTGTTTTCAACTGTCAAGTTCAATGATATTTTTTTATGTCGGCTGCAGTTATACAGAGTCCCTTACCATTCTCATAGAAGAAAGTCCACTTTTCTCGCCTTATTTGTAGAAAATTCATTGATGAGGTCTTTGTAGTCCGAAGCGGGAGCAATGTCCTTTTCTATCGAAAGAACTGCCAGACCGCAGAGCCTATCTTGAGACATCGTTGACCTCAGCGAAATATTCTCAAGTCTGAAACGCGGGCCCCCCCCTAAGCGCGGGGCCTGGGGGCATTGCCCCAGCTGCCACCCCCAAAGGCCGCTCATGATTCTAATACTATGTATATTAATGCTGTGTTTCTTATGGTACGTCTGCTTTAGCAAAGGCTCAACTGTTATTTGAATTTTCCTTACAAACGGCTTACAAACGGTATAAGTTGTCAGATTAGTCCTAGGATATAACCGCTTATTTTATGACGTGGGTGAATAGTGTATATTTTCGTGCCCCGGTTATTACTTTGCGTCGTTGAAATGCTGGTCAGAATTCAAAATGAAGGGAGAGTCATGCGTGACATGTGACAATACCTTATGTTGGATAATCTGCCCTCTTCCCTAAGTCTCTCTTTCTCTCTGCCTCGATTGGCCCTTCAATTCAATTCAACTCGGCAACTGGTCCAATAATTCTACTAAAACCTCATGAGCGCTTTCATCCATTTGTCTAAAAGTAAAGAAATAGGAAATCTCACCCGTTTCACAGTCGTGGCCACTGTAGCCCTGCTTGCATCCGTTGAGGCACGTGCCTTGCAAAGACTCACACTGACCATTCCCAGCACAGTTGGCGCACGCTTTAATTTTTTGGTGTGTTTTAATTAGAGAGGAAGTTGGTTGTAGTTATATTTAATTTAACTTGCAAAAATTGAAAATAATTTGTTGGGGGTGAAAGTTCCAGTTGAAAATATTTAAACATGACTTCAAAAAATATTTCTTTTGTTACTATGGGACATTAATTGAATTTAAAATTCACATAAACGTGGGCAGAAATAATACTTAGTGTAGTAATATTTCATGACGAAATCTTTTCCATGAATAATTATTGCTTTAAAAAAATAATATTCTAGTTGTTCATCGCTCAAAGTAGCAAAGTAGTCCGATAATTCGTCCTAGAACACACTTAAAGGTTGGCTAAAATCCAAGGATATATATAAATATATATATATGTGTTTGTCCACATTTTATTAAATAAATCCTTTTAATTTTTGTGATCTATGAAAAATTATGTAAATTAAAAAAATATTTTAAAAAACCCGTAAAAAAACAAGTTTTTGACTATAAATCCTTTATGTAGGAGACGTAACTAAAAGAATGTTCATTATAATACGCAGCGCAAGACCATCAAAAAATACAAACTTGCAGTTGTGTCGTAAAACATGTTTAATGTAATGCGCACCGATCAGGAATATGTTTATAAAAATTGTTGTCAATAAAATGCGCACCTTATTGCGCGACAGAAAGGTTGTTCAATATAATTCGCACCGCAACGCTCTATCTCAAAAAATAGCATGATACATAGGAATAAATAAAATAATCTAAAAAATAAATAATTTAATTACGGTACCTGCGATCGATCTGAAATTTTGATACATTGTTTTTATTATTGGTACAAAACTGCCTGCAAAATTGCAGCTCGCTAACCTACGAGCAAGTGGGTTAAAAATTGATCAAAAGTTTTGGCGACAAGCAAGCAAGCAATCAAGGGCGCAAGCAGACACCACGAGTTAATATAAAGAATTTAATTTAAAAAAACGTAAAAAACAAAGTTTTTGACTATAAATCCTTTATGTATGAGACGTAACTAAAAGAATGTTCATTATAATACGCATCGCAAGACCATCCAAAAATACAAAATTGTAGTTGTGTCGTAAAACATGTTTAATATAATGCGCACCGATCAGGAATATGTTTATATAAAGTGTTGTCAGTAAAATACGCACCTTATTGCGCGACAGAAAGGTTGTTCAATATAATGCGCACCCTTACACTCTATCTCAAAAAATAACATGAGAAATAGGAATAAATAAAACAACCTAAAAAATCAATTATTCAATTACGATCGATCTGAAATTTTGATACATTGTTTTTATCATCGGTACAAAACTGCCTGCAAAATTTCAGCTCGCTAGCCTTACGAGGAAGTGGGTTAAAAATTGATCCAAAGTTTTGGCGACAAGCAAGCAAGCAAGCAATCAAGGGCGCAAGCAGACACCACGAGTTTATATAAAGGATTTAAAAACACCATTAATTTTTAAATTCATCTAACTGAATCCCTAGCGGCCTTTCTCCGGACTGAAAAAAAGAAAGTGCTGGGAAGCAGCATCGACTAACCACATCAGTGGACGACAAGTTCTACTTTAGATAAGACCTTAATAGTGATTTAACATAGAAAAATAACTGCCATTCCTGTCCAAATGGTATCATTCAAATACAAACGGTGATCAAATTAACTTTTTATTTGTTCACATTGTGTATCCAAAAGACTACTAGTGAGGAATTCTACGCATGCTTCTCTGCTCCGGGACCGGACCTTTTCTATATACTAATTCTATATACATAATATATTTATATTTAGAAGCATGGGTTTTAGTCCTTGCCAACGGCATGCTTTTCCCGGGCATAAACCGCAATGATTTTCCCGGGCATTCACGGCACTGCTTTTCCCGGGCATACATGGCCCTGCATTTCCCGGGCATACACGACCCTGCATTTCCCGGGCATATACGGCCCTGCATTTCCCGGGCATTCGCGGTCCTGCATTTCCCAGGCATTCGCGGTACTGCTTTTCCCGGGCATACACGGCCCTGTATTTTCCCGGGAATTCACGGTACTGCATTTACCGGGTATTCACAGCCTCGCATTTCCCGGGCATACACGGCCCTGTATTTCCCGGGCATACACGGCCCTGCATTTCCCGGGCATACACGGCCCTGCATTTCCTGGGCATTTACGGCCCTGCATTTCCCGGGCATTTACGGCCCTGCATTTCCCGGGCATTCACGACCCTGCATTTCCATGGCATTCACGTCCCTGCATTTCCCGGGCATACACGGCCCTGTAACGCTCATATCATAAGCCTGTTTGATTAAGTTAACACATTGAATTCTTGCCCGCACCTTTATCACATGAGACACCCTTGAACCCAGGGATACAGCCAGATTGACACGTTCCTGTAGTTCTGTCACATGTTTGATTTCCTCCGCAGTTCGTGCATTCTGAGAAAGTAAACAAGATTTTATAAGCACCAGGGGCGCCCAACCCCACTTCCCTTGAATAGGTGTAAGGCTGTGCTCAATTGCGCAGATCTTGCTGTACTTATTTAATTCCATAGTGCAGTATAGGACAGTGATGGCGAACCTGTGGCACGCGTGCCACAGTTGGCACGCAGAGCCTCATCAGCCGGCACCCGACAAAAATAATGTTTTTTTTTAGTTAAGCCAGCTAAGTCAAACCCCAATCTTCGGGGTTTCATTGCAGTGTTGGCACTTTGCTATAAATAATTGTGTTTCGGTTGAATTTCTGGGCACGCGACCCCCAAAAGGTTCGCCATAACTGGTATACGATATTCAAAAGTTTTAATATTTCTACAAATATTTTTTGTTCATTTCTGGAAAGCTTTAAATTTGAATAAATGTTTAAATACAATTTGTTAGATAACAACCATGTGATGATGGCATTATGATAAAATCTGCAAATAAAAGTGACAATTTCGTTGACATGTTGTGAAATGGAGTTTGTAATTAAAAAAAACGTAAAAACAAATTTTTTGATTATAAATCCTTAATATACAAGACATCACTAAAAGAATGTTCATTATTATACGCAGCGCACGACAATCAAAATTTTTAGTTATGTCTCGTAAAACATGTTTAATATAATGCGCACTGATCGGGAATATATTTTAAAATAGTATCGTCAATATAATACGCACCGAATCGCGCAACAGGAAAGTATTAAAAAGGTCATTCAATATAATACGCACCACGACTCTCTATTTCAAAAATTAACAAGATACATAGAGATAAATAAAATAATCTCAAAAATTCAATAATTTAATTACAGTAGGCTACTAATGAAAACAAATGTATTCTTTACCCACGTATACATGTATTTGAAAATATTAAAAACTAGGAATCACATGTTGTTCTGTGAAGGAGCAGCGCAAGTGAACGCAAGAACCATTGTTGGTCTCGAGACATTGGTCGACCCCAGCGAGGGTCATTCGTCATGCTTGTTTGCACATACTCGTTTCGGTGAATTATATACCAACATAATCAACATACATAATTTGTAATGTATGTCACGTCTGTCTGTCCCGTCTGTCTGTCCGTTACGCTACTAATTTTAGAAAGCAGCGCACCAAATTACTGCACCAAAAATAACTCTTTTCGAACGTTCCACATAATATTGTGCAATATGAAAATAAATGAATAAAATAAAAATAAATAAAATAAATAAAAGTTCTGCATTGCATTAATTTTTATTATGATGTGTATTTTTTCAAAATAAATAGATTTCAGCTGAAATGTATTTATTTTGAAAACTTTCGTTATTTTTGACGGGTAATACACTAGTTTAGAATAGATATTTAATGTTTAATAACCACACAAAAAAAAATCCGGATAGAGTTAATGTTTGGACTATCCAGCTACTCACTTTCCTCACACGTGTGACCCTTGAACCCGGCAACACAACCTTCCAGACAAGCGCCGTCGTCACGTGCACAGGCCTGACTACCAGCACAATTCCTGCAATCTATGGGTAGATGGGGAGGGGGGATGTGTTAACTTAAACTTTTGGGACGCATAATCTCTCATGTTATTTTGAATGTAATGACATTGTCGAACAATTATCGGACAAATATAGACAACCTCCACGTACTTAAGGAGGCTGGAGATATATCCCATCTACTTTTACCCCACCGCAGTATTTCCAAAATACAAAACACATATGAATAATATCAATAACATTTTGAGTCCTGGGTTAGTATAAGTCCAATCTACTAAATGTTTTTAACGATTTATCCATTCAAGTAACGCTCTTTATAAGAAACTGAGTTAGTGATAACCTACCTTCATAACTTGGTACGTTCCTTAAAATCTTTTCACCCCATACATTTTTTATTTAAAAGAACAATCAAACACACCCTCGGCTAATTTACGGCCGATAACACACGGGTAAAGTACGACCAAACACGGCTAATGTGTGACAGAACACACAGGTAATGTATGACAGAACACACTGGTAATGTACGACAGAACACCTACAAGTAAAGTACGACTCAACATCTACAGGTAAAGTACGACCCAACACCTACAGGTAAAGTATGACCTAACACCTACAGGTAAAGTACGACCCAACACCTACAGGTAAAGTACGACCCAACACCTACAGGTAAAGTACGACCCAACACCTACAAGTAAAGTACGACCCAACACCTACAGGTAAAGTACGACCCAACACCTACAAGTAACGTACGACCCAACACCTACTGGTAAAGTACAACCCAACACCTACAAGTAACGTACGACTCAACACCTACATGTAAAGTACGACCCAACACCTACAGGTAAAGTACGACCCAACACCTACAGGTAAAGTACGACCCAACACCTACAGGTAAAGTACGACCCAACACCTACAGGTAAAGTACGACCCGACACCTACAAGTAACGTACGACCCAACACCTACAAGTAACGTACGACCCAACACCTACAAGTAACGTACGACTTAACACCTACAAGTAACGTACGACCCAACACCTACTGGTAAAGTACAACCCAACACCTACAAGTAACGTACGACTCAACACCTACAGGTAAAGTACGACCCAACACCTACAGGTAAAGTACGACCCGACACCTACAGGTAAAGTACGACCCAACACCTACAAGTAAAGTACGACCCAACACCTACAGATAAAGTACGACCCAACACCTACAAGTAACGTACGACCCAACACCTACTGGTAAAGTACAACCCAAAACCTACAAGTAACGTACGACTCAACACCTACAGGTAAAGTACGACCCAACACCTACAGGTAAAGTACGACCCAACACCTACAGGTAAAGTACGACCCAACACCTACAAGTAAAGTACGACCCAACACCTACAGATAAAGTACGACCCAACACCTACAAGTAACGTACGACCCAACACCTACAGGTAAAGTACGACCCAACACCTACTGGTAAAGTACAACCCAACACCTACAAGTAACGTACGACTCAACACCTACAGGTAAAGTACGACCCAACACCTACAGGTAAAGTACGACCCAACACCTACAGGTAAAGTACGACCCAACACCTACAAGTAAAGTACGACCCAACACCTACAAGTAACGTACGACCCAACACCTACTGGTAAAGTACAACCCAATACCTACAAGTAACGTACGACTCAACACCTACAGGTAAAGTACGACCCAACACCTACAGGTAAAGTACGACCCAACACCTACAGGTAAAGTACGACCCAACACCTACAAGTAAAGTACGACCCAACACCTACAAGTAACGTACGACCCAACACCTACAGGTAAAGTACCACCCAACACCTACAAGTAACATACGACCCAACACCTACAGGTAAAGAACGACCGAACACACACGGGTTAAGTATGACCGAAGACACACGGTTAAGTATGACCGAAGACACACGGGTTAAGTATGACCAAACACACACGGGTTAAGTTTGACCGAAGACACACGGGTTAAGTATGACCAAACACACACGGGTTAAGTATAACCAAACACACACGGGTTAAGTATGACCAAACACACACGGGTTAAGTATGACCGAACACACACGGGTTAAGTATGACCGAAGACACACGGGTTAAGTATGACCAAACACACACGGGTTAAGTATGACAGAAGACACATGGGTTAAGTATGACCGAAGACACACGGGTTTAGTATGACCAAACACACACGGGTTAAGTATGACCGAAGACACACGGGTTAAGTATGACCAAACACACACGGGTTAAGTATGACCAAACACACACGGGTTAAGTATGACCAAACACACACGGGTTAAGTATGACCAAACACACACGGGTTAAGTATGACCAAACACACACGGGTTAAGTATGACCGAAGACACACGGGTTAAGTATGACCAAACACACACGGGTTAAGTATGACCAAACACACACGGGTTAAGTATGACCAAACACACACGGGTAAAGTATGACAGAACACACACGGGTTAAGTATGACCGATCACCTACAGATAAATTACGACCGACTCACTGAGGATGCACACGTCTCCTCTGTAACCATCGACACATCCCTCAAGGCAGAAGCCATCCGACTTGCGACAGGCACCGCTTCCCTGACAGTTCGTACACGCTGTGAGCAAGAAAGCATGAAGACACTAGTCATATCACAATGCTTTGGAACGCAGCAAATTCAAATGAGTCATGTCCATTTCCCCCCGGAAAGGTGCCCTAAGACGTACTCATAAGTATTTTAATTTCGAAATAACATTTAGAAATGAAATTATTTTTTGACAGGGGTGTGAAAATAACAACTAATTATCAAATTTTTAAACTTTCATTAAACCAATTTTTGTATTTTCACTAAATCCAGAGTTATTGACACACTAAACTAGCAGATCTGATGATAGTTATTAACATAAAGAGCAAAGATTATTCCGAAGTGAGTGGAGTATGAAATGACGTCATCATACCCTGGTTACATTTGATCCCAGTGAAGCCGTCCGCGCATTCATTCTCGCACTCCATGGTTTTGAGGTTACATATTTTATCTTTGCAATGGGAACATGTGTCATCTGCGTTAAGAGAAGCTTTATTGGTCGTTTTTTAATACAAAGGGGATCTCAAGTGTCCGGGTGGACACAGTTGAAAATAACATTAATTTTTTTAATGAAAACTAAAAAACAAAACAAAAAGAAACCACAGCAACAATTACGTTAAGTGTTTGCTTCAGAAGAAGATGACAACGCAACGACGATAACTTAAAGGAAAGACATCTGAAAGGCTAGTGCCCCCCTCCCCCATCCCAAACAAAGATGAATCGTTTTGGCCAATCGTAAGGCACACAGTAAAAAAATAAATAGCAAAAGACACCCTCAAAGGGGTACATTTTTGGAAATCAGCTACCTTACCGTAATGTTTTTTTTCTTTGGACCAAGCCATAAATTATAGCTAAAGACTTATCGTGGTTGTTGAAAGGTTTAGACCTCACGTCGACTGTAATGAAATGATATTTGTGTATACCAATAGGTGGAAGTGCTACTCACTGGCCTCTCGTGATTGTCTTGTGAGCTTCAGCTCCTTGTCGAGCCCATGAGCAGCTTTGGTAAATAAAATTAAAAAAAAAGATCCATCAAATAGCAGAAATTCTATTGTTGTTTGTTGTATAAATAAAATAAAATAATAAACGTTTATAACATGTGATTCAATTCCTGTAGTAATGAGAAAATTAGAATAAACATAAGAAAATAAATATTAAATTCGGTAAAAAATTGTTGGATACTCTAAGGAGATTTTGAAGAAAAAAACAACATTAAAATATACAATGTGGTTCCTCCTTGAGTACTGCACACATTTTGGATCCTATGAACTGCTACGAAATACAACCTGTGAAATTCGTTCTACCTCGTTATAGTTAGAGTTGGTATCTTTAACCAGGTGTGTATGGGGCGTCCATGGGAGGGGTAACACCTCTGAATGGGGAGCAGTCGTACTCCTCTTTGGGTAGTTCGCCACCTTTGGACCCCACCTGGCACTCAACTCTCACATGTGGCTCCAAGTAGCTGTATCATGCACAGCTTCCACACCCCGGTAAATGGTCTCGACTGACCGGCTAAACCAGGTGAGGGTAACCGATGGGATACACACCTCGGTGAAATGGGATTTGTCTACCCAGCATGTGAAGACTGTTTTCGGCTACCTGCGCGCTGGATCTTCTATGGGCCAACGGCAAGATGCGATACACAGCAAAGCATTGTGGAGTGCTAAGAGCATGACGAGACACATAGGACGTCCTGGTCATCCACTGCACCCAACCCCATTCCCAGCTGTCTCGACAACGTCTTGCTGCTGGATCAGATGGTTTTGGGCGAGAGAGTGAGGTCGACGTGTTGCGCGAATCTTCCTTACTTTAAACAAAGTCACAGCGCAAGTCACTCTCATCATCATCATTGACTGAAGGGCATAGAGCACGCGGAGGTCCACGTAAGCGATACAAGGATGCGCTTAAAACTGCCCTAAAGGCCTTTGACATTAGTCATAATGTCTGGAAAGCAGCAGCCAGTAACCGAGCCCACTGGCGTTCTATGATACGGAATGGCGCAGCTATCTGTGAGGCAAATAGACAACAGGTTGCCAAGGCAAAACGTCAAGCCAGGAAGGACCGTATCCAAAACCCTCCTGAAAGGTTCCCATCCATCTTTTATCTGAGATGCGGACACCAATTTCGTGCTAGAATATGGTTAATAAGCCACCAGAGGACAAACGTGGTGGCCTAGCACGGTGTCACGTGTGAATCACGAGTTTGATAACGGAGAGGTCACGTGAGTGAAAGCGCGGGAGAATGTTCTAGAGTGTTTCAAGATGGCTGGACTGGTGTGATTATGTTTCCACGAAGTGTTAACCTCAATTTGATATTTGTGTAAATAGTGTTCATATTAAATTTATTTTGTTGACAATAGTATTTCAGTGATGTATTGCACGAAAGTTTGTGATATAAGAGAACGCCTACAATACAACACATATATAAAAGCAACCAGTTACACACAGGTCAAATACAAATATGACGAGAGTGGTCATCGTCGACTACAACGGACGAGCAACAACAACACAAAAATCTTTAACAGAGCTCTCACGTGATATTGTTCCCTTGAGGAATTTTTCGGTTTGGATATCATTGTGATTAAAGGTTGATGGCTTAAAAATTTCCCCCACATAGCCAACTCCTCCCCCCACCCCCACCCCCAAATGCATCGCAGGTGAGCCTCCACCACGGCTGTGCCATACAAACGTTTTTTCAAAGAGGCTTAACACCGCTCAACATTCACTTATACATTGAAACAGATTTGCTCAAATGTATAGACCTAATCAAAGATCTAATTACAATCTTGTATTTTATTACCATCCTTTATACATTGCATTTTATGTATAGAATAATTTAGTGTACATCGAGTTCTAATCTTTGTCATTGTAAGCATAATAGATCAGACTTACCTTCCCAGCAATTAGTGGAGACATTATCTTCTCGACATTGAAGCCATAGTCCAGACACGTGACAAGGATGTTCCAAAAATGGACATAACCTCATACAGTCCAGACCAAAATACGACGACGGGCAGTCTGAATGTAAATTTAAAGAAAATTATAATATTACAACTCAAAAAACACAATTTGAAAAAAAAAGAAAACCAGAAACAAAATTAACTACCGTAAATACACGTTCTATAGCCCGTTAGTTCATAAGCTGACCCCCCCCCCTCTTTTGGAAGAGAAAAGTATTAAAAGTGTATAACCCGCTCGCAAGCCGACCCCCCCCCCAAATAATAAGACAGCTTAAACAAAATGGTACAAATTTTTTAAAACTACAAGCTAAATCGGCCATTATGATTGTTTTTGTTTGTGTTTTTTGTCCTGCCTATCTTTGTCTTTGTGCTCTTTGTTAGGCAAGAGTTACCGGTATTTAAAAAATAAATCTTTAAAAAAATGTTTGGTAAACAGTGGCGACAGCGCGTACATTAAAATTCGTTGTTGAAAAGAAATGTGTAAAACAATTTATTAAAACCTTCAAAAAAATTAATAGAATGATTAAATAAGGTAATTGCAGATGTTTAATAATATATTATAGCTTCTGGTAGAGCAGTAGAATTTTGTAGAATGTATAAAAGGACCTTGATGATCTACACTAACAACACCGATATTCAATATCCATGCAGAAATCACCTATGATCCGCTCATAAGCCGACCTCTCAACTTTTCCCCTTAGATTTTGTCCGAAAAAGGTCGGCTTTAGAATGAGTATATACGGTAGTTAGAAAATAACATCACTAAGCATCGAACACAGCGTCTCGCCTTCATAATTATTGGCGTATCGTCATACTCGCTCTCTCGTGTCTACATCAATAAGATAGATGAATGCGGGGCTTTTCAACAGTTGTTACGCATTGACATTCTAAGTCAAGACATTTAAATACTTAGTCAGCAACTGAATGGCGGACCTGACACATTACATTAGTAGGTAAACGTACCCCCGTAAGCTTCCAATTCACAAATTGTGAGTAAACGTTCTCGACTGTTTTTAAATTCTAAGACTTTGATTGGCAGACGTCGATCAAATTGTATAACGTTTGTGGAAGAGTAGGGCTTGGAAATGTTGGTCTCAATGAGGGTATTGTTGGTCTCAATGAGGGAAATGTTGGTCTCAATGAGGGTAATGTTGGTCTCAATGAGGGAAATGTTGGTCTCAATGAGGGTATTGCTGTCGTCTCCAATAGCGCGGAGTTTAAACTTTGCTTGGAGCCTCAAAGGATTTCTAATTAATTCTGCAAATAATTTAAAATAAAGAAATAGCTTTCAAAAGTCTGAATCAAAACTCGTCATGAAGTGATGTGTATGAAATAGAGTTGGTTTGTAACAATACAATATCAATGTCAAAATAGATTTGTTATTTGTGCGTTTGGTGACAGAGAGAAAATGGGGATGACTTGTGGTTTATTTGGCAGGTGACAAGACATAAAACAATACAGAGACGATTCTTGGAAGAGAAATGGAAATGGATTTGGTGTGCCGACAGGGCGTACAGAGAGTATACCTCAGATGTCACATGTTCCACAAAGAACTCAAATGAATGAAAAATGATGATGATGATGGAACATGTTCAGTTTTTGATGTCGTCAAACGAATGAGACAATAAAGTATAAAAAACAAATGGAGTTTTTTTTAAAAACTGGGAACCATTTCATGGGACAAATCCTTTCTCTTTACTACCAAACCATTTGGTCTTCTTCTTCATATTGTTTATGTTTTAAGTGCTGTGAGAATTCAGTGTGGACGGATACTACCACATGTAAAAGTAAACATGAATTCATTTGGGCGATAAAAAATTTAAGTGGCATTGAAAATCAATACTGGCCTTTCAGTAATAATAATTTTACTCCCGAAATGACGAAAGCCGATTCGAAGGTAACATTCCAGGACTGCTCATGTCGTAAGATAACACATTTGTATGGGTCATTCTGTGACGTGTCACCGTCAACCCCATGACCTGTTACGTCACCAGAACACGCTGGATGGCAGCTTGTTGTTCTTCTGAGGGCAACATTTCGACCTGAAGGTAGAGTTTAAGAATGTTATGATTGTCTAAGAGGCTTTTTACAGTCAGCCACGGTACAATACCATTAAAGTTTCATAATGGTATGATACTTATAAAAATTATACCCAGTGTAATGTCTAGTTTTAATACCAGCCGCATTGGGTCAAGACTTTGCTATCTTTTCTAAGTAAAAAAATCTGCAGGTAGTTGAAACAATTCAATCGAAGGGTTTCAAAAATGAAGACAGGTGATAAGGGGCCGTCCATAAATGACGTCACGCGATTTTTGCCGATTTTGACCCCCCCCCTCGTCACGCGCCGTCACAAAAACTTAGACCCCCCCCTAAAAATACATCACAAATCTTTGACCCAAATAAAAAAAACACTTTATTTTCTATTTGAAAATAATTACGTTTCAAATCACTTTTATTGTCATTTAAGTATTTATTATTTATTTAGTGAAGATCTACATTGTAATATCGTAACCCGCGTGAAGCATTTAAAAAATTTTTTTTTAACCGGCCTCCAGAAAACGAACTGTGTTAACATCCTTAGATTATATTTTATTTTAATGCATACAAATTAAACATTGACTATTAATCATCACGGTTAACGGCTTTGTTTAGAAATTTTTTTATTTAAAAATAACATTTTTAAAATGTATTTTTAAAAAATCCCTCAATTGACTGACGGACATCCCGTAAGAAAGAGGCATGCGAACAGAGGTAAATAACCTCATCTGGGGTCAAAAAAGGAATTCTTGGGGGTAATGCAGACTCATTTGGGACATATAACATCCACTACAATCCACTAGATATATTAAAATTCGTCATGTGTACGCTTGGAACGTATGCCCATTATTGAACAAGTTTCTTACAGAAAATGCATTTTTTAAAATTTGACAACTATGTAGATTTCGTACCTACGTACTATACGAAGACACCTAAATCTACCCTACTTTCATTTATACTGACACGAGTGACAATAATCTTAATCCACATGACTCGTTTGTATCACGTATCCCTTCTGTGATATTTAACATTAATGCCTTAAAAACTGAGCTAAGAAGAAAAGTTGTTTTGTGCTCCTCTCGAATTGCGATGTCAAGAATTTGATGCATTCAATAAAGCTAATGAATACTTGACAAATTTTAAATGGGCTCATTTACCATTATATCTAGAACAGTGCTTCTCAAACTTTTTAGTATGGTGGACCGGCAGGAATTTTTCCATTGCACCAGGGACCGGTGCACTATTTTCCCTGCACTGATAATTTTTTCCGTCCTTTTTTTTTGAGAACATTTGACGACCGGCAGTGAATGGCCCACGGACCGGCACCGGTCCGCGGACCACCACTTTGAGAAGCACTGATCTAGAAGACTAGAATGGCCAGGGGCGTTTGACTGAAAACCAATCGAACAATTAATTCAAACTTTAAACGTTTTTAATTCTATCAAATAGATTCCCCCCTCCCCTTTTAAAGAAAAAGGATATTCCGTGTCGTTTTGACTTAAAATATATACACATAATCCTATTCAGATCATTTTTAGACACTCGTCATGCTTGTAAAACTCACCAGTAGCATTATGGGGGGGGGGCGGCTAACGATGTTCCCCAAATTCCCCGAGTCATGTGAGCAGGACCTAGAGTCTGGGGGTTGGGGGGGGGGTAACGCACACATAAACTTGTATATTTTGGGGTAACGGGCAAAAAAGTTCGAAGACTCCTGCCATGAGAGAATCAAACGGAGCTGCGGTTACATCACAAATGCTTTGATGTCAACATCAAACAACGCAGTGTAACAATTTCATATGTTATCTTGTGGATTCTCAAACTTAAGGATTATAATTAGATTTAAATTTCGTGTCTTACGCCAACCGGCGTCTGATGGCCTACCGACCAGCACATTGAGAAGCACTTATTTTTAAAAAAATATATATATATATAATAAAAGTCATTAAATAAATTGTAAGCGACCAAATATTTCAGTGGAAATTTTATTTAAAGTTACCCTTATGATGTGACGTTACATTTCTTCAACCCCACTCCCTCCCCCTCTTCACGCATCGTCACAAAAGTGTGACCCCCCTCCCCCCTAGGTGCGTGACGTCATTTATGGATGGCCCCTAACAGTGTTAACTATTAAGACGGAAGCAAGAAACTAAGTCATAAAAAAACTCACAGAAAAAAAAACAACGAATACATCGCTTAAATTAAAGCGAGTGCGTACCCAGCAGAGATTGAGGTGGGGGCTTTCAAATATATCTAGAACAAAATTTGATAACGCCATGAACTAGTTACGATTTTTTTACTCCTTAAAAATTACAGCTCAATTAATGCTGTCTCTAAGCGTATCATGTCTGATTTCCTAAATTTACCCTTAACTGTTTGAAGAAGAGGGGGAAGGTACAAGTTTTAACTCGCAAAATGACTTTGTCAAGAGGACGTCAATTCACCACCGAGACGAACGCCTTTTGATGTAAGTCATCTAAATTCAGTCTCACCACAAGACGTAGTGATATTTTCACCTAGTTGAATGTTCGTACAGTAATTACTACACACGTTACCCCCAAAATAAAATACATCATTTCCATAGTCCGTCATGGACTGGAAGGGGAGGTTATTATTATTTCCCTCGAGCAACAGGTGAGTTGAAGTACCTCACATCTAGGGGTCTACCGATGTGCCTTTTTGCCGATATTGCCGATACCGATATTACCGATATTTTTTTTGCCGATATGAGTGCCGATATGAGTATTTGTTAGGACAAAAACCAGCGGTCATATTTGATGACGTCATTCTTAAATTTATCACTCGTAATTATTTATCTTTTATATTAGGGGACTACCGATAAGCATTTTTGCCGATATTACCGATATGAGTGCCGATAGGGTTTTTGTTAGGACAAAAACCAGCGGTCATATTTGATGACATCATTCTTAAATTTATCACTCCTAATTATTTATCTTTTATATTAGGGGACTACCGATATAGATTTTCGCCGATATTACCGATATTTTTTTCCGATATGAGTGCCGATATGAGTATTTGTTAGGACAAAAATAACAGCGGTCATATTTGATGACGTCATTCTTAAATTTATCACTCGTAATTATTTACATCTTATAATTAAGGGGTCTACCGATATCCAGTTTTGCCGAAATTACCGATTTTTTTCTCCCGAAACGAAGTTTCCGATGTGTTTACAAGTTCCAGTTCATGACCTACATAGGACTCATAACAAAACGAACCGTCCTTTATAAAAATGTACAAGCATATTAGGTACTCGTTTTGAAACTTCAACCTTGACTCATAATTATTAATTCTAACCAATAGTTTAATGGCTTTTGCACACGGCCACATTTTATGAATGAAACAATGAGAACAAAGTACAATAGTAATAGAGTGAAAATGAGGCTGAAGGTTGAATGGTTGCCAATGACAACAAGTCTTCACACGGTACATTTTGTTATTCCATACGAAACGAAATGTTTTAGACATCTGCGATTCTGCGTGCATCTTTGCTATTAGAGTAATTACGTGAACATAATGTTTACATGTTATACATTTATTAGAGCAATTACGGTATACTTGGCATCGGCACTATTTACACAGCATTTCTGAGTATACGAAAATCGGCCGATACCTAAACAATATCAAAGCACATGGCACACTGTATCGTGGCTGCACATATTAATACTAGGACTCTTTTGACTATTTCAATACCGGTATCGGGGTCGATATATTAATTTGTCGAGATATTGTAAATCTAAATGATAGTTTTTTTGTTTCCGTTTTTTTTGTGTGGTCAAAATGTCACTTATTATGAAATATCGGTGACGTCAATATCGGGACCTTTACATGCTACCGATACCGATATTGCAGATATCCAGATATCGGTACCGATATATCGGCCACGGTAGACCCCTACTCACATCACATTGCCGTTAGATACGCTCACCTCTGCTAATGTAAACGGAGCAAATGTTAGCCGCCCATATATTAGAAATCAGTAGGCGTGAAAACACAATGTTTCCCAAACAGTAAATGTCTATCGTTCTCTCGTCAACTCTCCATATTCTTCGCACTCTGCAGTTGGTTGTGGCTGGTCCAGTGAAATTCAATGTTATGTGTCGCGGCTTGATAGCTTAAAGAAAAAAGTATGATGAATACTTTTTATGCAAAGTAAAAATGGGATTTTATTTAGAGAAACTCGGATTGGAGTATGAAAAGTATTTTTTAATTTAATATTTATTTTTTTAGCAGGGAGAGAACGAATGACATGGTTGAAAGAGAGCATTAGAGATAGAATAACGAGTAGCGAGTGATAATATATGGGGAAAATATTATCTCATGTTATGGGATTATTTGATTTTTTACACTGTTGCACCAAAAAATTTTAAAAAGAAAATTAGACACTATGCTTTCATCAATAAATGGACTGAAAAAAATGTATCGACTGTCAAGTGTGCGGTGTCTTAAAATGTTAACCGATTCGTCATGACCTAGCTAATCCAGAGATATATTATTTTATGTAGGATATTTAGTGTAAAAGAATTTTGCTGAGGAGATTGGAGAATCTCTTGTGACTCTAATAAGTTTTGATATTGGAAAGTTTTATGTCACCTATGGAATGGTTTAACAAATGTCCCACATCTGACGAATAATAAGCCGTGAATTGGTCCGTGAAGTGCGTACCATAACAACTGGCAAGAGTTGCAAAACTAGTGTTTTAGCACCCACCCCTACGCTCATCATTGGAAAAAGCAAAGTGACCGAGGGATGTCAATTTCTATGCATGGATTTAAGACTTTTGGAAAATGTTTTCAATTCAAAATTTTTATTCATTTGTGTTAGCGCGCGCTGCATTTGTGTGTGAGTGCGGTGAGGAATATAACAGTGTGTGAAATTTTATGTGTGGGGGAGAAAGTTTAAACATGCAGATTTGTGGTTTTTTTGGAAGCTAAGTGTGAATCTGAGTTGGGGCGGCGGTGTTTAAGCTCCAGTGTGCGTGGATCGTGAGTGTCACGGTGTGGTTTAAGGAAAAAAAAACAAACAACAACAAAAAACAAACGAATTAAAGTGAAAGTTCATACTCACCAATTCTATGTAACTCGACACGGCTATCAAAGACCAGTCTAGCAAAGGTGAACGCATGCTGTTGGCCGTAGATTAGTTCAATCGGGCCATGGTGGCCACACGTTGTGTCGTTGTGGTCAGTCAAGTAGCGGCTATTGTTCCCGACGGTGGCCGGAATGTCCACTGAACCAAACCAAAGATAACAGTCAAAGTTCATCAAACTCAGAGGCGTAGAAAAGATGGTTATGTGTGGGCCGTTCGTCCTGGCGACACTTTTTTTCTTAAACGCGTCGGATATTATTTTCTGACATGTCTGGGGTTTATTTCGTGGGACTAACTAAATTATAAGTTATCATCTCGCGTAAGGTTTAAACCGTAATTTCACGCAGGTCCTCTAAAATGCTTTCACCGTTTCATTATACAGCCCACATTCTTTGATAGGGATTTTTTAAAACTCTGGTTAAAAATAGCACGTTAAAATAAATAATGAGCCAAAAATTAATGACTGCTTGATCTCTTATTGTCCCTAAGTGTGTATGTCCCTAAGTGTGTATGTCCCTAAGTGTGTATGTCCCTAAGTGTGTATGTCCCTACGTGTGTATGTCCCTAAGTGTGTATGTCCCTAAGTGTGTATGTCCCTAAGTGTGTATGTCCCTAAGTGTGTATGTCCCTAAGTGTGTATGTCCCTAAGTGTGTATGTCCCTAAGTGTGTATGTCCCTAAGTGTGTATGTCCCTAAGTGTGTATGTCCCTAAGTGTGTATGTCCCTAAGTGTGTATGTCCCTAAGTGTGTATGTCCCTAAGTGTGTATGTCCCTATGTGTGTATGTCCCTAAGTGTGTATGTCCCTAAGTGTGTATGCCAGTTTCAGGAACAATGTACATATAAATATTAAACTTTCTTTCAGCGACGCACTAGATAGAAAAAAAAGATTAAATTTACTCAATAGCCTTTTTGTAATAAAATAAAATGCAGAAGTGAAGAAGTCACACATAGAAGGTCATTAAATATATAGTTTAATATTAGTTCTATTTTTTGTTGCTTTGAATTATATTTAAAAAAATCAGAGGCCACAATTTCTCAATATCTTACCTACGTATGTTTTAAATTTAAAAAAACAAAACAAACTGTTATTAGTTTTCTGAAGTGTTAACGCGTGTAACAACTCAGATTCACTGACTCATCTTAGCGAAAGGTCACGTGGTGTTTATACCGTATCTATCTAGTGTGCAATAATTGAAACCCTATTAATTAAAAATATTTCGTCAAATCATCGATTTCATTATTTTCTTATGAACTAACTTTAAAAATGTTAAAATGGTGATAAAAAGTGAGAGAGAAATTTTCGGAGATGGAGGTGAAGAAGTGTAATGGGATTTAGTTATGGTAATGTGTAAAACTACATTCACTCCTGCATACTTTCTAAACTGTCAAAGCGATTTCCTCACCGTACTGACACGCCCATCCGAAGTAAGGTTTGACACAGCTACTTCCATTTCTGCACGTGCCGTCCTCTTGGCACTCTAGCCTCTGACAGTGACACAAGAACTTACATCCTGGCCCAAACCACCCAGCAGCACAACCTGAGTTAAACAAAGTGGTTGCTCAAGGGTTGTACATCGACCTGACCGCGTTATATTCAAATCTTCTGATGGCAGAGGTGAAAAGAGGGGGGGGGGAGCGGGTACATATTCCCCGGGCGCAAGCTTACAGAGGCGCTAAAATGAGGTTTTCAACGTCAAATTTTAATAATTGAACAATGGTCCGATTGCAATTAAATTATTTTTTTTTGGGGGGGGGGACGGGCGCAAAATATCCTCTGGCTTATGTTGGCCTAACGCCATTGCAGTAAAAAAAATTCCCTGGTCATCACCTTATTGAAACTAGAGATGGGCATTAATAACGTTCATTTTTTAAAACGTATTTTTAAAAATTAACAAGAATGATCTACTCGGATAATTTTGAGATTTCCGCAACAAAATCTTCTAGATGAAATAAGAAGTAGCGTCACGTACGTTCTGGCTTAAAAATAAATAAATATCCAAGTAAAGAAAAGACGGTTATATTAATAACGTTGAAGATAGTTTTATAAATAAGTATGTCAACATATTTTTGGTCTGAACGTGGTACAAAATGACAGCCATTAGAGCTTTGTCTTTGCAATTGTGTTAATGGGTTGTGTATAGGCTTGGCATGGCATAGTATAGTTGGTATTTACAATAAATATTGAATTTATTTTATGTAGATATTTTATATGGTTATCTTTCTTTGATAACGTTCTTTGTCTCAGGGGCCGTCCATAAATGTCGTACACGATTTTGACCGATTTTTTACCGCCCGTCCCACCTCATCACAAAAACTTAGACTCCCTCTCAAATATGACGTCACAAAGCTTTGACCCCCCTCCCCATAAAAGCTGTATTTTGTATTTGAAAAAAGAGCACTTTTTTGTCATTTAATTATGTATTTAGTGTAAGGATGCACTCTAATATCGTAACACGCTTGAAGCCATGTAAAACGTTATTAAATACATTATAAGATATCAAATATTTAGGTGGAACCTTTATTTAAAGTTACGAGTTTTTATATGACGTCGCATTTCTCAAACACTCCCCTCCCCCTCGTCACAAATGTGTGGACCCCCCTCCCCCCTAGGTGCGTGACGTCATTTATGGACGGCCCCTTATATCGTTATATTGTAGAATTCTAAAACGATGCACACAGTTTATATTCAACTCATCAACTCCAGTTACCTAGAGCCACAGTCTGGTCAGGGTAGGTCAGCAAACTAATGAGAATCGTGAGTTGATGTGATTTTTCCATTCAGTGGGTCTTTCTCATAAAAAAATAAAACACAACGTGACTTGAAGTATTTCAGACTGTGACTTTTGACATCGTGATGTGTTTTATTGTGCGTTCCCTGACTTAGAGTTAGAAACTGACTTTATTTATAAAAGCGTGATGCCAAATATGATAAAATTCAATTTCAATTAAATTTCGTCTATGTTTGTCTACATTTCGTTTCTGTACAAAACACACTATTTATACAATATATAAAAAATGAATTTCCAAAAATACTTTTTACAACTAAGTCGTAATAAAATATTTGTACATATAAATACAGTTTAAAACTCATGCAGGGTAACGAAAACTCAATCTATTGACACAATTTTACACTTTTTTTCTGGATGCTTGAAGTATTTTTATATTTTCACTTAAGCGTTCAAAGAGTCATGCAGAAGGGAAAAAGTGCTTTAAGGAGTTTTTCGGAAATTGCCGAAAATGTGCGTTGACTTAACGTACTTGAAAATATATATATTTTTTTAGTAAGGGGGGTGCAGATCTGTTTTTCACTTAACGAAATTGTATTGCTGATATGGTAACAAACGGGATAGTGCTAATAAAAAATATATAAAATACATATTAACTCAGAATTAGAAAGGTCTCAGGTAATTATTTCATGCCAGCTATGGCCTGAATTTTTTTTTAACAAACCGTTAGTTGCAACCCAGTTTAGAAAATCCCAATTGAAACTCTCCGTGGTGGAAGGGTTGTGGATATCAAGAGTTGATTTACCATATTGACGTCAGGTAAAGTAAATTCTCTGTTATTAATGGACCAAAAACAAAGTTTGTCATTAAGTTAGGAACACCGCCGTTTAGCTACCGTAGTCGGTAGGATGTTAATTACCCTCTTTATCAATGAGAACTGCTTGTCGATTTGTGAAGAGCTGTAAGGGTATTTGGCGCGAAGGCCTAAAGATTTCCCCTTTAATGCACCTTATCAAAGATACAAATTTTAATTTTTAGAAAAGGGATTCTACTTTCAAGGGATTTCACAGTTGACTGCGCTCTTAGTCAATGAGATTCACTATCATGTATGCTGTTTAACATCACACTAGAAAAAATTATTAGAAATTAGAAGCAAACAAAGGGAACAAATAAAACAATACACACCACTATCATAAGACCGGTAGTAACTTACGCTAGTGAGACTTGGACCCTGACCGGAAAAGCAGAGAACCTGCTCAAACTTGGCAGAGGAAAATCCTTCGGAAAATATATGGCTCGGTGATATAAAATGATATCTGGAGGATTCGTACAACCTATAACCTTACCATTTGTACAAAGACCAACCCATAGTCACAATGATTAAAAAAGGAAGACTACGCGGGTAGGACATGTTGACAGGATGCCAGAAATGTAGAGGAGCAAAAGTTATTTACATGGAGAAAGAAGCCTAGGGGCAGACGACTCAATGGTCACCCAAGACTGAGGTAGATCGATGAGGTGGAAATGGACATACACCAGCTGGGGGTTCGGGCATGGAGGTGGAAATTCGTGGATCGGTCCGAATGGAAAGATGTGGTGGAGCAGGCCAGGGCCCTACATGGGCTGTAGTGCCATAGATGATGATGATGAAGAAATAAAAGAATCGATAATAGTGATAACTATGGAATGTAGTTCGCCAATAAATGAAAAACTAAACACAAGAACAGTGATTTATATCCCGTTAAATATTTGTGAATTTTTGCGAAAGCATATTTTAGAGATTTCAAGTTAAGAAATTAATATTTTCAAATTTAAAAGTGAATTACTTTCTCTAATCGCTTAGACTCACACGAGTCAATGTGTAAACACATTTATTTATGTATCTGCCTGTCAATGAAACTGTATTACTTTATTTTAGTTTTTAACAGGAAACTTAAATTGTAAATTTTAAGAAATTTATAAAAATAATAACAAAATTTGAAGTAAAAAATTAAATCAAACTTAAATATCCCCTTTGCTAAACTGATCAGAGGATTTAGCCACTGACCTAAGATACTTAAATTGCCATTTTAGGGATTTTAAAAATTGATTTTTGGACGTAGTTTTTAAAACGTACTCCTTGATTATTTAAATAGTTTTAATTAAAGATGTTTATACGGATTTAACTGGCTGCTGGTATTTCATGAGGCTGAGACCCAACACAAAATGCACCGAGCTTTTTTTTTCTTTTTCTTTACTTGTGTGTCTCAAGGTCAACATCAATAAAGAAAATTTGTGTTAGTATTTTTATGCACTCCAACAAACTGTTTACCTAGAAAGGGTACACTTCATCTTGAAAGAGACCAGACATCGCGTAAAAAATGCACACTAACCTTATGTGCAAAAAATTGTGCGCAGTTAGGTGCAGAAAAATATTTAACACAACGGCTATCCGAGTAAATAACATATGCGTAAACAACTTGTATACCAAGATTGTACAACCCAACATCTTAAAAGTTGTAAATAATTATTTACACAAAATGCAAATAGAATTGAGACTTCAACCTAAAGTCAAGATTTATTTTATTCGAAACAATTGTATCGACCATTCCACTTGTTATTCAAAATAAAAGTATTTATTCATTATCAATAATATACACACAAAAATTACCACCAACATTAAACGAAACAAACACAGTAGCCACGTATGTTATGAACTTTGCATAGAGCTCTCGGAGCCCAGCTCGATGACCGCCATGTGGGTGTTGTCCACGTCAAAGATGGCCATCCGCCTACCCCGGGCCAGCTGCTTCAGCTGCTTCCGGAGGCTGTCGTCGCTGTCCAGCGACACACCGTCGGCCGACGAATCCGCGCTGGGGTCGACCAAGCGGGCCGACTTTTCAAGGTTGACCCTGTAGGACTTCATGATTTCGGTCACTGGTCTGTCCGTCTCGGGGGTGCTGGCTGTTGACGGAATGCTGAGGGGAGGAGATTTTGGTGGGCTGAGCCTCTGATCGACAGGCTCTGTGGTGCAATAAAACGAAGAGAATTGTATTATCACCCCACCCCCACGCCAACGTTGAAATCAATATTGCTGTTATTTATTTTTGAAATAAAAAAATTAATTTAAAAAAAACCCCGTAAAAAAACAAGTTTTTTTTACTATAAATCCTTTATGTACGAGACATAACTAAAAGAATTTTCATTATAATACGCAGTGCAAGACAATCCAAAAATACAAAATTTTAGTTATGTCTCGTTAAACGTCTTTAATATAATGCGCACCGAACGGGAATATGTTTATGAAAAGTATTTTCAATATAATACGCACCAAATCGCGCAACAGGAAAGTATTAATAAAAAGGCCGTTCAATATAATACGCAACGCGACACTCTATCTAAAAAAATTAACATGATACATAGAGATAAATAAAATAATCTTAAAATTCAATAATTTAATTACGGTACATGTGATCGATCTGAAAGTTTGATACATTGTTTTTAATCATCGGTACGAAACTGCCTGCAAAATTTCAGCTCGCTAGCTTACGAGGAAGTGGGTTAAAAATTGATCCAAAGTTTTGGCGACAAGCAAGTGTGCAAGGGTGCAAGCAAGCAACCAGACACCACGAGTTAATATAAGGGATTTAATTTTTAAAAAAAAACGTTAAAAAACAAGTTTTTGACTAAATCCTTTATGTACGAGACGTAACAAAAAGAATGTTCATTATAATACTAAAAGTTTTGGCGACAAGCAAGCAATCAAGGGTTCAAACAAACAACCAGATACCACGAGTTAATATAAAGGATTTAAAAACAGGACAAACTGGCCGATTTCTTTAAATTAACTTTGAGCGTCTGGGATCTTTTTACTTTAAAAAGCAGACGATATGATATTTTTATTTGACTGATACAATTTTTTACCAGAAGTTAACATAACGTTAAAGAAAATATTTTATAACATCTGTTCGAACATTGGTAGCATGAAATCATAAGATATCTTTTACAAAAATTAATAACAACAAAATTATTACGAACATTTCCAGTGAAATTAGTAACGGCCGTTTTATCAGTGCCTTGATGGTGTGCCATAGAATAAACGTGTTTTTTTTATTAATTAAAAAAATGGTGTGCTTAAGTGGACAAAAGGATTTTGTTATTACACACACAACCACATCGATATTCTCGTGTGTCTCTATTTCAACTGCGAAAGGTCTATACTAACACGGACATTATGTGTAAGCGTTGTTTCTGCTATCTTCATGCACTCCAATACACTTTTTACGGACAATCACGCAATAGCAATTAGAGTTCTTACTTTCAGTTCTACTGCAGACCAATCTGGGACAACATAAGACGGAGAGACAGACGATGATGACCGTGGCTCCCAGAAAGATGAAGAAGATGGCCTCGTCTGTCAGACTGATGATGTCATCAATCGTCTTTTCTGGGGTTTTAGGGATTTTTGGGTGGGAGAAAGGTGATGGAGATTTTATCGGTAAGTCAGGTGAAAATACTTTTCTAAATCAGATATCTAAAGACTAATTAAACTTAATGCCGTCTATGATGTAGCTGACATGCCACGTTCAAACAAAGTAAAGTAAAAGAAGAGCGAAAATATACGATTTATTTTACCACGTATTTAGTCTGTCCGTACGTCTGTCCGGGTCAAATCTTCGTATTGACATTTTAAACAACTTCTAAAAATTCGATTCGTGATTAACAAAGGAAAGGCAAATCAGTTTGGAAGCCGTGAGGGATGTTATTGAATTAATTTAATTGATTCCCATCTTCACATCAATCGTGTTCATAAATTTAAGAAATCGATTTCAGTAGTTAGTAATGATAGGTGAACGGTAAAATTTGATTGCAAAATATGTCACACAAATAGTAAAAGGGAAAAATTAAACACACACACAAACAAAACAGAAAAAACGAAAACACAACAACAAAAAACAAACAAAAATATAACAACTATAAAAAATGGAAGAAAAACACCCACACTTTTTTTAAAGAACGCATTTATAAAATGGAATCAAAATTAGAAAGTACATATCTCGCTACTGGTATGATATATTAGGTAAACAAGTGTGCCTCGATGTAATAAAAACCAATAAAGAGCGAATTTACTATAAAAAAAAATAAAAAATAAAAAAGAAGAAGTGTTGGACACTTTCATTCAACAATCTAAGAGATTAATTTTTATAGTTCCACACTCACGCGAACATAAATAAATTTTTAAAACAAACAAAATAAATGATGTTCTGAGATGTTGTTAGCGATATAGTTAAAGAAAAAACCACGGCTTTAGGGGTTTATTTATGTTCTTTAGTATTTTCTTCGTGTTTCACTTACAAACGCAGGGCGGCATTTTGATAAGTTCAATGCACAAACTGTCTGGCTTGTAGCGGAAACAATAATTACAGCATTCAACTACCCATTTTAAAAACATTGTCTTTATGTTTTGTTTAGTAATACCCATAACTGGATAGGGCGTTTAGCT
Source organism: Ampullaceana balthica (assembly GCA_944989445.1). Classification (NCBI taxonomy): domain Eukaryota; kingdom Metazoa; phylum Mollusca; class Gastropoda; family Lymnaeidae; genus Ampullaceana; species Ampullaceana balthica. The sequence continues at coordinate 96,316 of CALYLW010001210.1, read as the reverse complement.
GATATTTCCATTTTATTGCCACGTATTTTCCCTCAAACACAAACAAATATTGTTCCAATATTTATCTAAATATAGTTTAAAATTAAACAGACGGTCACAATAACAATAACAATTACAATAACAAGAACGGATGGATAAAGCACAAGCGATTAAAAAAAACACCAAATTTTAGAATCGTCCGGAGTTCGGACCCTGAAATCAGATGATCTTGCCTCTAAAAGTAACCCCCCTTTGCTACAGCAAACTTACCATTGCAGTTTCTACCACGGTATCCAGGGACGCAACCAAATCGACATTCCCCGGTGTATCTGTTACAAGACCTGTCTCCAACACAGTGTCTACAAACTATGGGATAAAATGTGGAGTCGTTTTTTTGTAAAAGAAAGAAATAAGAAAAAGAAACGGGGAAACCAAAGTATTATTCAAGCAATTTAAAAGCAACGGCATTAAGGGGGAGATGGCGGTAGGCGTAAGGATACGTTTAACACATAATATATAAACGTTTAAGACTTTGAGGCTGGTTCTGAAACACAAGGAGGTAAATTGCTGTGTGTGAGCTCTAGAGACAAAGCAATCTGGCAATTAAAAGATAAAGTAAAACTTTCATCACTGAAATACTATCATAAGTAAATGCATTTTTCATCTTTGATATTTCTATCGTGTCTCTAAATATTCTGGTATACTTTCTAAAAGAAAAAAATAGTCATCGCTTTTAATTCTGAGTGAGACACAAGGCATCATTCTTGTATGTCTCGCCCCCTCCCACATAAACTCACTTCTCCACTTTAATACCTCTCCTAAACCAGTGCTTCTCAAAGTGGTGGTCCGCGGACCAATGCCAGTCCGCAGAAGTCATCAAAAAAGAACAGACAAATATAATTATAATCCTCCATTTGCAACCATTGATATTAACCATATAGAATATGTCAATATTTCGGCGATGAGTACATAATTTGAAACAAATAAAAGAAAATATATTACACCTCGCTACCACGTCAGTAAACAGAAAATAGTTCACCGGTCCCTGGTGCAATGGAAAATTTATTTAAAAATTTTAAGAAGCACGGTCCTCAAGCAGCACATCCCATTCCAATGATTCATTTTAATAAACTGGCCGTCCTCTGCTCCGTGAATGGGTTGACCTACTGACCTACCGGTGTTACAGTCGATCCCGTGGTAGCCCTCCTCACATCCTAGCAGACATTCAGAAGTGTCCTGGTGACATGACTTGTTGCGCGCACAATTAGGACAAGCTGCAAACAGACATGTCAAAGTGAAAATTTAAAATTAAACAACCCCGTAAAAACAACGTTTTTTTACTACAAATCCCTTATTTATGAGGCATAACTAAACTATTGATTATGTTCAAACGTGACACACATTTACAGACAGTGAACGACATTTACAGACTGAATCTGCATTAACTCCCCTTTGCTGTATAACCCCGTGGGGGGGGGGTCGGAGACGGGAAAGGTCTGGTCACCGATCGCTGGACCGAGCTCAGCGTGACACGTAAAATGTAAACAAAAGCACGCCGGTACATCGATGGGTGGCGTCAACGCGTGAACTCAACTGGCACGTGAAAGAAAAAAACAATAAAAAACATGAAATTGAATTACATATGTTATATAGAGATAAACTAAAAATGCATTAATTTAATTACGGTACGTTCGATCGATCTGAAATTTTGAAACAATGCATTGTTAGGTGACACGAGTTTATGTGCAAATTTCAGCTCGATGGCATCACGGTAAATGTGTCATTTTTTACTTTTGTTTTCCACCCGCCCGCGAACGACAGAGATGACGACAAGATTTCGAAGTTAATATAAGGGATTTAATAAAAAGAAGAAATTATAATTATAAAATTATAACAACAGCTCTTGGTGAGCCTGTACATTTCAAGGAAATATGATTTGTTAGGTAAACTGATCAAAGGACCGCACCTAATGACATCCGTCGCTGCCTTTTTTGGTTGGTCCGATTCACCAGCTATCTCTATTTCAGTGCATCTCAAACTTTTTAATGCGTCGGGCCAGCATGAAATTTTTCATTGCTCCAGGGACCGTTGCGCTATTTTACCTGCTCTAACGTCGTATCAAAATGTAATTTATGTTTCTTTCATTGATGTGTTTATTGCCAAAAATGACATATTCTATAGGGTTAGTATTAAATGGCTAGTAAATGAAGCTTTATAATTATATTTTTATTTCCTTCCTTGGTAACTTCTGCGGACCGTGTGAGATCGCCCGCGGACTGGCATCCGTCCGCCGACTACCACTTTGAGAAGCATTGATTTAGACAATTTGGATTATTAAGCATTTCATATAAAAGAAAGAAATGAAGTGATAACCACCACTTTAAAGGATTAAAGTTTCTAAACATGTTAAGGTCGTGTAATATGTTCACTTAAGAATATATGAACAATTGTAAATACATAAAAACATGGTGTAAGTCTATGTAAATCAAGCAGTTACTTTTAAAAAAAGTCCTTAGAGTTAATGCCAAATATTTTTATTTTATAAAAGATTTAAACAAGTGACATATTTACTCACTAAACTAAACGTACAAAAATAATTTATTGTACTATAAAATAAAACACGTTCAATTCTAAGATATCAAACTATTTTTCTCAATACAATCTATTGTACATGTCCATTAGGGCAGTGCTCAAAAATTTTTTTAGTATGGCGGACCGGCAAGAATTTTTCCATTGCACAAGAAACCTGTGAACTATTTTCACTGTACCGACGTAGTATTTATTAAATCCTTTATATTAACTCGTGGCGTCTGCTTGATTGATTGCTTGCCGCAAAAACTTTAGATCGAATTTATTCACCCTCTTTCCCGTATTAAATCGAGCTGAAGTTTTGCAGGCAGACTCGTGGCAACAATAAAAGGGATGCATCAAAATTTCACATACATCGAATGTACCGTAATTGAATTTTTAGTTTATCTCGTTGTAACAACATGTACATTTTTGTACTAGTCTGTCGTGCGGTGCGTATTATATTGAACAACCTTTTTAATATTTTCCTGTCGCGCGGAGCGCTGCGTATTATATTGAACACACTTTCATCATATTTTCCCTATCTGTAAATGTTTATGCTAGTCTGTCTCGCGGTGCGTATTATATTGAACATAATCAATACTTTTAGTTATGTCTCAAATATAAAGCATTTATAGTAAAAAAAACTTTGAATTTTACGTTCTTTTAATTTAATTCTATTTGTTTCATTTTATGTGCTTATTAACGAAACATTGAGATATTCTATAGGGCTAGTAATAATGGAAGCAAATAAGGGATTATAATTATATTTTTCTGTCCTTTCTTGATAACTTCTGCGGACCAGCAGCGGATGGCCCACGGACCGGCAACGCGTCCGCGGACCACCATTTTGAGAAGGGCTGCTCTACTTCATCTTGGGGAAAAAGTTATAGAAATGAAACTGTATTAATACGATGAAGTTGTACTTTTTGTTACAAAATATATATCGTAATAAATTCACATTTACAATTTTTCGATACAGTTATTTAACATCACCAACGTCAATTTTAACTATAAAATAAACTGGTATCGAGGACTCCGCAAAGATGCTGGCGAGTATTGCGTAAATCCAGCAATATTTGCAGGAAGTTTTCATATATATAGAAATTACAATAATATTACACATTTTATTTGTTTGATTAAGAAATTTCACAATGTAATTTGAAATTAATGAAAATGAAATGATTCTGAGAGAGGACTACAAAGAACTCTAGTACGTAGGAGAAAAAGGTTTCAGTTGGCGTACACCTGCCAGTTATTCGGCCTTCTCGTTCCCGTTGTGGATTTTTTGGGCATAATAACACAATATATATATCTCTCTCTCTCTCTCTCTCTCTCTCTCTCTCTCTCTCTCTCTCTCTCTCCTCTCTCTCTCTCTCTCTCTCTCTCTCACACACACACAAACCCTCGTCTTCTCGACGGCAAAAACTTACTTTTGGAAAAGCTCTGGATAACCCCTTTTTTTTGGGCGTGCGATAGAGTTTTAAAATCCCTTATATTAACTTCACCGCCGTCTCTGTCTCTCTGTCTGTCGTTCGTCGTCGAGTGGGCGGAAAAACAAAAGTAAAAATGACCCACTTCCCGTAATGCCATCAAGCTTAAATTTGGCACATGGACTCGTGTCACCTAACAATGCATCGTATCAAAAATTCAGATCGATCGAACGTACAGTTATTAAATTAATGCATTTTTAGTTTATCCATATAAACTATATGTTGCGGTCGCTATTGTTTACATTTTACGGGTCACTTGACTTCATGCCAGGCATCGATGACCACATCTCATGGAGGTGGAGTTCACTCAGTTTTAGGCTGTAAATGTTTGTGGCGTTGGAACATAATCAATACTTTAAGTTATGTATCACATATAAGGGATTTATAGTCAAAAACTTTGTTTTTACGGGGTGATTTTATTTAAATCCCTTATATTAACTTCAGCGCCGTCTCTCTCTGTCTCACTGTCTCTCTCTGTCTGTCGTTCGTCGTCGGGCGGGCGGAAAAACAAATGTAAAAAATGACCCACTTCCCGTAATGTCATCGAGCTGAAATTTAGCACATAGGCTCGTGTCACCTAACAATGCATCGTATCAAAATTTCAGATCGATCGAACGTAGAGTTATTCATTTATAGTTTATCTATATAAAATATATGTAGCGGTCGCCATTGTTTACATTTTACGGGTCACTTGACTTCACGACAGCCATCGATGACCACATCTCGTGGAGGAGGAGTTCACTCAGCTTTAGGCTGTAAATGTTTGTCGCGTTGGAACATAATCAATACTTTAAGTTCTGTTGTTTTATTTATTTATTTAATAACTGTACGTTTCGATCGATCTGAATTTTCGAAACAATGCATTGATATGTAACACGGGTCCGTGTGCCAAATTTCAGCTCGATGGCATGACGGGAAGTGGGTCATTTGTGACTTGTGTTTTTCCGCGGTGCCCACCCAAGAGACGGCGGTGAAGTTAGTATAAGGGATTTAAAACATGACCCACCTCCCGTGATGCCATCGAGCTGAAATTTGACACATAGGCTCGTGTCACCGATCGAACGTACAGTTATTAAATTAATGCATTTTTAGTTTATCTATATAAACTATATGTAGCGGTCGCTATTGTTTACATTTTACGGGTCACTTGACTTCACGCCAGCCATCGATGACCACATCTCGTGGAGGAGGAGTTCACTCAGTTTTAGGCTTTAAATGTTTGTCGCGTTGGAACATAATCAATACTCTAAGTTCTGTCTCACATATAAGGGATTTATAGTCAAAAACTTTGTTTTTACGGGTTGTTTTTTTTTGTTGTTTTTTTTGACGTGCACTCTCATCAGAACCCAAAAATTAATCAAAACTTGACTGATTGCAGATGGTACCAATTATTTGTTTAACTCTGTGTTTCTTTCTCGTTTTACATCAAATCAGTCTTAGACCATGATCTAAATTTGCAGGTGAAGAGTTTACAATGACGGAGATTCTTCTCGGAATGAACGTAAGTTTAATGTTAAAAAAATAAAATCAAAACGAAACTCACGTGTCTCACAGTCGTGTCCACTGTAACCCAAGGCGCAGGCATATTCACACGAGCCGTTGTTTGGGTTACATTCACGATTACCTCCACAGTGGCTACAGCCTGGTGGAACAGAAATAAGGGAGGTAACGGTGGGAAGCACTTAGGTTGTAAGTTACCTCTCTGTGGTTGAAGTGCTTGGAGATCGTGCGGTTTTTTAAAAATGTCATCGTGTTGTGTGTGTCTGCGTATGTGTATATGTTGCTGGTACGTTTGAAAATGTTTCTATTACCGTATTTACTCGAGTATAAGTCGATTTCGAGTATACGATGACCCCCCCCCCAATTTGAGACTTGAAAAGTGAAATTTTAAGATTTCTTTTATGACATTTATCGTGTACTGAAATTTAAAATAAAATGAGTTATGCGAGTATAAGTCGACCCCCCTGATTGAGGCCTCGAAATTTTGAAATCAAAATCTCGAAATATACTCGAGTATATACGGTAGTTTCAAAGCATGTTGTGTGCGCATATGTGAAAAATGTAAAAACTGTATGTAGGAGACTGTTATAAAGGGAATGCACAAGGAGTGGTATTAATGCTGAATCTAAAGGATTTCTCTTTTGTATAGTCTTAAAATTGAATTAAAATAGAAATCGAAACTTATTGGAATTTTTATAACAAACAATTAAATGATTTGACCTCTTGTCTCAACAGCAGATTTTGTCCTCAACTTACTAAAGAAAGTTTGAGAATCTCTGCAAGTGGATGATACATTCTTTTGTCATTAATTCTTTTTATCCATATCTTCGTGGATGCCAGTTAAACCTTTAAAATTAAGTATCCTATTTTGATCAAAAGCAAGCGACTCCATCAAATTGATCCCAGATTATTGACGTCCAAGTTTAACAACTTGTCCCTCGATTCGTTTGTGGTATTTCAACGTGTATTGGGTACAGCAATCAGCATATTATTCGTCCGTACTACATACGACTGCGGCGTGTTCATTATATATCGCAGGATTTCACATCACAGTGTAAACTTACTCTTGTCGCACGTCGGTCCTTTAAACCCAGGCTTACAACCATGATCGCAGAGTCGGTTAAATCTGTTACAGGTACCTGTGCCAGCACAGTTGGTGCACGCTAAGAGGAACATTTCAAAACAACGAATAATCAAATACAGGAAATTAAAACGATTTATAACCGAATAAGTTGTTTTAATTGCAATTATACGAATCAGCAAAGGCGAGTCTAAAATCGCAGGCGCGTTTTTCAAATAATATCCTTCGGCTTCTACATGAATCAAGAGACGCCTTTACAGCAAAATGTACGTGAATTCTAGCGAGCCCTGCTATAAGAGCTTGGAGCTTAGCTCCCCTTATAGTCACCGGGAGTTTCCATGTCGTCATGACGTAAATTTAAGGGCCGAAAATCTGTCTACACGTCTTTATAAATTGTCACATTGCGGGTGATGCTAGGGTAAAATAGCTAAGATTAAAACAGTGTTTAATAAACATTAAATCTGATATTTATATTTTTTAAGTTCACTGATACTCGTTGGTTTACCCTCGGTACAAATATCCCCGTGGAATCCTGGGAGGCAGCCGACGGTACAACTTCCGGTTCTCCTCTCACAAGTCCCGTCACCCGCACAGTTTTTACATGCTGTGAACAAAAAGGGGGGGGGTGATACAGAGGGGAAGAAATTCATTGACGTTATGTAATAATGAAGCAACTGACATCAACATAATTTCATAAAATAGTATTTAATTAGAAACTTTTCTGAAACTCATGTCCAGCTGAGTTGTAAACATCTCCCTGTAAAACTAATGACACAAATATTCCTTCCATTCTTTAAAAAGACTGATTTTTTTCTAAAGTTCTGTTTTCTCTTCAAAGAAAGTGTATAAAGATCGAAATAAAATACTCCGGTAAAAATGCACAAGCAGAATCTCCGCAAAGTGTACAAATTGTGTCTCTCACGTCTGCAGTTCTAAGTGACACGTAGAACGTCACCAAAAAGGAGGTAGGGAGGGGAATGAGGGAGAACTATGCCGGTATTATATACCCAGGCCCTTCGATGGCCCTCCCCACACTCTTTACCCAACCTACCCCCCACCCCACCAACACGTACTCACCAATAAAATTTGTTAACATCGCTACAATGCGTGTTCTTCGTTTAATTCCTCGCGTCCCCTTATCAACACTAATTTTAAAAAAACGTAAAAAACCAAGTTTTTGACTATAAATCCTTTATGTACGAGAAGTAACTAAAAGAATGTTCATTATAATACGCAGCGCAAGACCATCCAAAAATACAAAATTGCAGTTGTGTCGTAAAACATGTTTAATATAATGCGCACCGATCAGGAATATGTTTATAAAAAGTGTTGTCAATAAAATACGCACCTTATTGCGCGACAGAAAGGTTGTTCAATATAATACGCACCGCGACGCTCTATCTCAAAAAATAGCATGATACATAGGAATAAATAAAATAATCTAAAAGAATCAATAATTTAATTACGGTACATGCGATCGATCTGAAATTTTGATACATTGTTTTTATTATTGGTACGAAAACTGCCTGCAAAATTTCAGCTCGCTAGCTTACGAGCAAGTGGGTTAAAAATCGATCAAAAGTTTTGGCGACAAGCAAGGGCGGGTGCAGACACCACGAGTTAATATAAAGGACTTAATAAAAAAAACCGTAAAAAACAAGTTTTTCACTATAAATCCTTTATGTACGAGACGTAACTACAAGAATGTTCATTATAATACGCAATGCAAGACCATCCAAAAATACAAAATTGCAGTTGTGTCGTAAAACATGTTTAATATAATGCGCACCGATCAGGAATATATTTATAAAAAGTGTTGTCAATAAAATACGCACCTTATTGCGCGACAGAAAGGTTGTTCAATATAATAGGCACCGCGACGCTCTATCTCAAAAAATAGCATGATACATAGGAATAAATAAAATAATCTAAAGAATCAATAATTTAATTACGGTACATGCGATCGATCTGAAATTTTGATACATTGTTTTTATTATCAGTACAAAACTGCCTGCAAAATTTCAGCTCGCTAGCTTATGAGCAAGTGGGATAAAAATCGATCAAAAGTTTTGGCGACAAGCAATCAAGCATTCAAGCAATCAAGCAATCAAGCAATCAAGGGTGCAGACGCCACGAGTTAATATAAAGGATTTAAAAAATAGGAAACTTTCGCTAAACTGAAATGAGTTTAAGACGGTTACCTAACAGGCAGACGTCACCACGAAATCCTTTTTGACAACCAAAAGTGCAATAGCCATCATGTCTCCTACAGGAACCGTCGTTGGCGCAGTTTATACAACCTGTAACAATTAAAGACAACATTCACATAGTTTATCAAGATTTTAAATAATATGTATCTACACACACAGACACACACACACACACACACACAGACACAGACACACACACAGACACACACACACACACACACACAGACACACACACACACACACACACACACACACTCACTCACATTTGCGTAACTTATTTCATTTTCATAAATAAAAAGGCACATTGATGATGTAAGACTGATGACAGAAGACTGATGATAGAAGACTGATGACAGAAGACTGATGATAGAAGACTGATGACAGAAGACTGATGATAGAAGACTGATGACAGAAGACTGATGATAGAAGACTGATGACAGAAGACTGATGACAGAATACTGATGATAGAAGACTGATGACAGAAGACTGATGACAGAAGACTGATGATAGAAGACTGATGACAGAAGACTGATGATAGAAGACTGATGACAGAAGACTGATGATGGACTTACGTTCCGTACACGCGAGTCCCATCCAGCCCATCTGACAGTCATGTAAACACGTCCCTGTGGTCTCGTTACACGACCCATCTCCCCCACACTGTCCACACGCTGGCTTACAGTTAGAGTCAGAAACCAAGAGAATAATTATTAAGAAGTAAAGCATTGGATTGGGTAATATTCTGCTGAAAGTTTCCTTACTGTCGTCGTAACTTATGAGCTAATCAGTTGAACATTCCGAGAGATTAAGGGGTTTTTGAAGTTCAATTTTCAAGTGATATAGAAAGCGAGCAAATTTACAAGTTTGTTGGATCTTGTTATTAGAATGCGTCCAAGAGAATTGAAAAGAGATTAAGCTTAGTTAGCGGATGTCCAGTGTATGGAAACATCATATTTCATGAGAAAAATCAAACACTAAACAAATGAGCGAACAACAAGAATATATATATGGCATCCGTCCGTCCTCAAGGGACGATGGCGTTGATCCCTGCTACCCCCTCCCCCATTCACTTTCTCCTGGCTCTTCGTTCTTCACTCCTAGCTGTGAGAGTGGCTTCCACAACTTGAATTCCCCCACGCACCTTTGACCCCCAGAGGTTGCGCTTCACAGCTATGGGCTCCCACGTTTCATGGTCGATGCGTGCCAGAGACATGTTTTTCTTGCAGACGTCCTTGCAGCGCAGGCAGGGGCGACCTCTTTTCATCAGACCAGTTGCCAGCTCACCGCAAAGCAGGGCTCTTGGAATTCGCTCCGAGCCCATCCTGTGGACATGGCCCAACAACCGCAGGTGCCTCTCACTCAGGATTGAGTGCTTACTCAACACATGGCTTCGCCTGAGTACCTCCAGATTTTTTATTTTATCCCGCCACTTGATGTCCAGTGTCCTACGCAAGCATCGCAAGTGGAAACTGTTAAGCTGCTTTAATTGCTTGGCGTAGGTCATCCAGCACTCGCTGCAATAAAGGAGTGTACTAAACACGCAGGCCTGGTACACAATGATTTTCGTCCTATCACTAAACTGTGCATTGTTCCACACTCTTTGACTAAGCCCTGCCATTAACGATACGGCCTTTCCGATTGTGGTTTCTGTTTCATTTTCCAGGGAGAGTGTGCTTGTGATTTTATTGCCAAGGTAGGTGAAATCCTCGACAACATCCAAGGTGTTTCCCTCAATGGAGATTGCTGGGAGGCAGTCTCCCAGAGACTCTTACAGACACTTCAGTAGTGCTGGCTTCCCGTACTTAAAAACTTCAGCAGGAATGCCAGCGCTACCTGAGCCTTCGCATTACTCTGATGATCAATGGACTTTTTTAGCTCCTCTAATGACGGTGGGGCATCAAGCTGATCTATTACTGGTCGATCTGGTATTCTTTCTATGGCAGAGTCAGATACTACATTCTCTGTTGCATAGAGTGCTAGGTGGTGCTCAGTCAAGCGCTGCATCTGTTTGTCTCGTTCTGTGATCATCTCGCCTGTCTTTGACTTGAGTGGAGCTGACTTTGAGATTGTGGGGTTCAGTGGCCTTGTTTTATGCCTTCGTACATTTTTTTTATATCTCCCCGATTGGCAGCAGATTGAATGCTTTTACAGAGGTCCACCCAATATGTGTTGGCGCAAAAACGTGCAGTATTCCGGGCATTTCTGATACATTGCAGTGTGCCAGGTCCTGGGGCAGCTTTGTAGGCCAATTGGGAATAAAACAAGAATAAAACATTTTTTAAAAAAAAGTTTAAAAAAAAGAACTACAAATAACATTTTGACTTATTCACTTCTGATGTAGAACACATAAATGAACAATTCGGTACTCACCCGACTTACACTGGTGCCCATGAAATCCGATTCTACATCTCTCCAGGCACGCCCCTGTGATTTGGTCACATGCCCCTTCACCAGCACAATTGGAACATCCTTTAAAAAAATACACACAGAAACACATGGTCTACACATTGGCGGTACACTCTTTTTGCGCGATATACCAGCTTGAAGAGAAATGCATTTCAGTTCAGGAATCAGTTAATCACATGTCTAATTATTAAAGTTCAAAGTAAATTCTTTTATGTCTAGCTTGGTAACATTCAAAAGTTTATTTCAGTTTAATTTATATAATATTGTCTATCTTTGTCGCTTCACATCTATGTCAAGCTTGTAATCATCGCTATACGCGCTCGTCGTGAATTTTTGAACTATGAAATTATACTTCGATATCAATAGAATTGAATTTTTAAAAATTAAACAATTTTAATAGTTTTTTTTATATATTTATTCAGCTTTTTAACTCCGAGAGGTTGAAATTACGTAATGAAATTTACCCATTCTCGGTTGTTCGACTGGTTTGAAATAAAGATACTTACATTAATTGATTACAAGAGTTATTTTAAATTTTTAAAATCACGATTTGCTTATTTTTCTCATGAACTTTGAATGGACTTAAAATTGACCTCCCGAATGAAATCATAATCGTATCCCACTCTGCAAAGGAAAAAAGACATTTCTCGACCAACCCTTCCATTCGCAGCAGTTAAAAGACCCCATTTCTCGACCAACCCTTCCATTCGCAGCAGTTAAAAGACCCCATTTCTCGACCAACCCTTCCATTCGCAATAGTTACAATATTTGCGATCTCTCCCTTGTGGATTAAAATACAAATAAACTGTACAAACTTCGTGTGTGTCAGCCATGACTTTAAAGAACCTAAATCAGCGATTTTTCAAGTGCGAAATCTCTCTGGCTTTCAAATTTGTAAAGTGTGAGTCTTTCGATATGAATGTAATTATGAAAAGGGATAGATTTTAATTTTATCATCTCTTATTATTTACGTAGATCGTATGGATTTTGACAGAGGCAGCATTTATTTCATCAAAGAACTATTAGTCCCATACTATGCAACTTGGTGACATTTTATCATAAGAAAACTGTTAAAATAAGTAAGGATGCAGAAATGTTGTCATTTCGTTGCATCTGTTACCTTCTGTAGTCTGGGATTCAGTTGCAATATAGTTTTCCTTTGTTTTTAAAAACGAAATTTAAAAAAAATTGTTCAACGTTTTAAGTAGGTCTGCGGAAATTAACGATTAGTTAATTGATTAATCGTTAGAATTTTTAATTGCTTAAAAATAATTTGATCGATTAGAATTCGATTAAAATTTAAGAAAATATTTCTATTATTTTTTTCCCCCAATTTATTAATAGTTTCCATTTTTTTGTTACTTACACACTATTCCCTCGTATTATTAATATTTGTTTAGACGTGCATACGTAAACAAAAAGGTTTTTCTTCATTATTTCTTGCATAGCAGAACGAATTTGTTGTGTTACGTCACAAAATCTGGGAGCCATGGAATTACCGCGACTTAACCGATTTCGTGAAATAATGAATGGCAACTGAACGGGGTCTATATATGCGTCATAAAAATGTAATTAACCGAAATTAATTGATTAATGGATTAAATGTTTTCCTGATTAAATGAACAAACTTTTTTTAAAATCACTACCAGCCCTAGTTTTAAGGAATGGTTCATTTTAAAAACTGATAGCTAAATTTGAAAACTTCACGAAATACATACATTTTCATGTAAATAAAAATTTATAGATCTAAAGTTTATTTTTAGCGCATTTATGATAGTTAAATTTATTTTAAATTATCATGTGAACTAATTATTAGTAAAAACATTTTGCGAGAAGTTTTCAACATGTTTATAAATTGTCGAAACAATTTTTTAGAGTACCTAAAAGTAATTTTTAAAAAAAATTGATAAGAGATAATAAATTTTGCGGGCTTAAGTTTCAGGAAACTCCAAATAAATTTTAAAAAACCAGTGTTGCTTTTTTTGTCACACGAGATTTTAAGTTCGCTCACCAAAGTTTAAAATGTTCAAACATCGATTTAAATGTATTGCTATAACTGTATCGTGCACTTCAAAATTACAAATCGGTGCCTTAAAGTAAAACATTTTAAATTATTGCTGTTTAATATTGAAGGCTGAAGTCTAATAAATTTCAAAAAACTCTCCCGATATCTCTGTTACACTCTATTACCGTTCCAACAAGTCCAGTTGTTGGCATTCACAGGAAGCTTTGCAACCAACTCACTATGTAAAGGAAGTCATGCTTATGTCATCAAGTATCACATGTGTAACCGAAGACGTCCCTAGGTTCTTTGTTAAAATCTGGATGACATGGCTGTGTAAGTCGTTAAAAAAAAAGAAAAAACATCCACTCTATACAAGAAAAAAATCAACTGAGTAAATCAAAGTTGATGAAAACCTACTCTCGTAGCACTGCTTTCCTGTGTATCCATGTATACAGCCACTGTGACACACACCTCTTGCTATATCGCAGCTTCCATTACCCGCGCAGGTGCTACAAGCTGGAAAATTAATTTAGGTGAAACTTAATGATTATTTGATAATGGTGATAGTTTATTTGATATCACTTTTGTGGCACACTGAAATTCAGTGGGGACTAACAGAAACATTTATACACACCTTTTACATCCATCAATCCGCGTCTCCGTCCATCCATTATTTTAATTAACAATTCTCAAATTCATAGTCCTTTTCAGTTATTTTTATAAATTATTTTTTTAAAAATCCTTGCAATATTTAAAATATCAGACAAATCATGGAAATCGAGTAATTCGTGCTGCAATCATCGCCAAAATTGGAACACTCATGAAACAGTCCTTTATCTATCAATATCACTCCTTCAATAAATATAACGACTAGGGCTGCGGCAATTAACGATTAATTTCTCGATTAATCGTTAAAATTTTTAACGATTAAATTATTTTTTACTTATTAATAAACCAATCACTTACAAATTATTGGAAGTCATAAAAAAAAAGAAAAAAAAAGAAGAAAAAGTGGCCAATAAATAATACATTTCCTGACAATTACACGAACATTTTGGTTTTAAACTATTGACTGACGGGAATGATCAAAATTTTGATAAAGTTTGCCTTCCATGGTTCTAACACTTCGCCTACTTATCAAACCAAATGAAAAGCGTATTAAGCAAATGGCAGTAATGGATTCTGACTCAGAGACAGAAAATGACGAGAGCTTTTCTGATAATGTACTGCGTTACAAAGTGGAGATGAAAATTCCTGAATCAATTAACCCTCTACAATAGTGTAAACTTAATTAACACCGATATCTGCTATTGTCATTCCTTTTATGCATACCAGTTACCCCAGTCGCATGTGAATGAATGCTCAGCTCGGCTGGTTGTATAGTCAATTAGACTCGCTCATCACTTGAACCAAATAATGTCAACACACTTGTCTTTTTCCGTAGTTGGTTAAAAGATGACATATAAAGGAGCTATTCCAGTGTTATTTAGATTTTCAACAAGAACGTTTAATAAGTGTTTGGCATTAATAGAAATTAACGATTAATAAATCGTTAATTTTTCAAAAAGTTAATGATTAAATTTAAATTAATCGTTAACAGCCCTAATAACGACACATCAAACGACTTAGTCCAAACAAAATGTCTACAAGCCGGGAATTCACCGTAAAGATTACCCAAACGTATACTCAGCCAACGCCACCCTCTACCATTCCACATCTTTGAAAACCACGATTGAGAGAAAACTTGACCCAACCTGACATCAGATACACGAATCACTGAATTCCGCCGGAGAGCTTACCTTCCCAACAAAACGTTGACGGCGTCTCCTTGAAACACTGGTAACATTTGGCCGAGTGTCGGCACGCGGAGCCCGGACAGTGGCCGCAGCTGTCCTTGCAGTGCAGCCCTGTCTTGGAGTAGGGACAATCTGTGAAAGGTTAGGGAAAGTTAAGGGGGACATGGCTGTTCTAAGGTTGCGCTTACTGAAGGGCATAGAGCACGCGGAGGGCACGTAAGCGCTACAAGGATAAGCTAAAAACCGCCCTAAAGGCCTTTGACATTGGGTATGACTCCTGGGAGACAGCAGCCGGTTGTCAGAACGGTGCAGCTGCCTGTTAGGCAAATAGACAACACGCTGCCAAGACCAAACGTCAGGCCAGGAAGAACCATGTACAAACCCTCCTGAAGGGATCCCATACATCTCGTGTCCGACATGCGGACGCAACTTTCGTGCAAGAATATAGCTAATAAGCCACCAGAGGACACACGGGGGGTGGGCCTAAACAAAGGACTAATATGATGAGAGTGGTCATCGTCGACTACGACGGACGAACAACAACATTAATTTAGGTTCGGCTATATGGATGCAGTATCAGAATTAATATGTCCCGAGAGATTAAGCTTTTGGTAGGCAATGATTATGTAGCTACCATTCTGCAATACGTGTTTTTTTCTTAATTGTTATTTGTGTAGACGTGGACTAATGAGGGGCACTGGTATGGTTTCATTTCAAGATTTTCAATTCGAGTCAGCTCAAACTAAAATTTCAAAGTTTCAAACTTAAATATTTATTTATATTTCGATGACATATGACATATTAAATCAAAAAGATAGTTAAGTAAAGACAAGACATTTACTCCTATACTCAGATCAAACAGTTCCCATGGTATATTTAGTAGGCATATTAAGTATATGTTATTATCGTTTCAATAATTGTATACGACGAAATACTTTAAAATTTTAAAATGTAAGTTTATTTTCTTACGGTCTGAATTTTTTAAAAAATATAATGTATTTATACAAAAGATCAACAAATTGATATCATCGTTATTTAAGAATTTCATTCATCTTTACACATAACAAAATTAGCTTGCACACACATATAACACAGGTTTTTAAACTTTCTGGTACACTATTTGGCTGTTTCTTTTTTGCGCTGTTAAATGGGCCTTGCCTATCTGTTTTTGTTTTTGTTTTTCCACTTCTATTCCAACAACTCCAAATAAGTTACCTCCACCTACCGCCAAATACCTGAAATTCACAAATGGTCAGATTGTGAGCGCCCGCCGTCGACCGGACACGTGTTGAGTTGACCACAAATCTCTGAGCGGTGCCCGACAACGTCAGCTGTATTCTGGTGGACGGATCGTTGGCGGTCCGCTGTACTGGGACGGTGGTCAGGAGGCCGTTGAAGGCATCGTAAATGTAGATCTCCATTTGGACAGCGTCGTCCACATTGCCATCTAAGAGAAGGTGTAGACAACCGCGTGATATATTCTGCTCTAGGTAGGCAGCACTTGACAAAATTTAATTCTAGTCATTGTCAACCGCTTGTACCCTGCAGCTACAGTGGCTCGGCGTTGGGGGGGTGGTAGACTTGACTATGTAAGTAAATCAGTGGTTAGTGTTTCTCTTCGAGAAATTTTATACCCACGTTCTATATATTTAGCCTAGAAATTACCTGTTGAGTGGTGTAAAACAAAGCCTATATTATACCCACATTCTATATATTTATACCAGGGCTGCGGAAATTAACGATTTATCTCTCGATTGATCGTTAAAAATAATTTAACGATTAAATTATATTTTAACTATTAATAAACCAATCACTTACAAATTATTGGAAGTCAAAAAGTAAACAGAAAAATTTTAAAAGTGGCCAATAAATCATAAATTTCCTGACAATTACACGAACATTTTGGTTTTAAACTATTGACTGACGGGAATGTTCGAAATGTTGATAAAGTTTGCCTACCATGGTTCGAACACATCGCCTACTTATCAAACCAAATGAAAAGCGTATTGAGCCAATGACCGTAATGGAGTCTGACTCAAAGACAGAAAATGTCGTTCTCGGGCGGGCGGAAAAACAAAAGTAAAAAATGGCACATTTCCCGTGAAGCCATCGAGCTGAAAATTTGCACAAAGTCTCGTGTCACCTAACAATGCATCGTATAAAAATTAAAGAGCAATCCAATGTACCGTAATTAAATTAATTCATTTTTAGTTTATATAACATATGTAGTTCAATTTCACAGTTTGTTATTGTTTGTCTCCCACGTGCCAGTTGAGTACGCGTTCACGCCACCCATCGATGACCACACCCCCTCCCCCTTCCCCAGGTTTTAAAGTCAGGGGACATCAGTCGGATTCAGTCTGTAATGGTTTGTCACGCTTGAATATAATCAATACTTTTAGTTATATCTCATATATAAGGGATTTATAGTCAAAAACTTTGTTTTTACGGGGTTGTTTAATTACCTCTATTTATTTTACCAAACACCTCATCAGCACACCTCATCAGCGCCCACTCAACGGCGATGAGGTCACGGGGTGAACTCAGCACGTGAAATTGAACTACAGCAGACGGATGCAGACGCTTATATAGCGATAAACTAAAAAATGCAATAATTTAATTGCGGTACATTCGATCGAACTGAAATTTTGAAACAATGCATTGTCACCCAAGATCTATTTTCGGTAAAATTTTGAGCTCTGTAGGACCATCAGAAGTGGTTTAATCTTACGTTGGAAAAAATGTGAAAAATTGCGGACGGACAGACAGACACGAAAGCAAGTTAATAAAAACGTGGTAATAAAGGAGACTTTTCAGTGTTATTTAGATTTTCAACAAAAACGTTTTATATGTGTTACTTATGACAACATAAATTTTAATTTTTGGCTTTAATCGAAATTAACGATTAATTAATCGTTAATTTTTCAAAAGTCAACGATTAAATTTAGATTAATCGTTAACAGTCCTAATTTATACCGGGAATCACCTGTTGAGTAGTGTAAAACAAAGCCTATTTTATACCCACATTCTACATATTTTGACCAGGAATTACCTGTTGAGTGGTGTAGAACAAAGCCTATTTTATACCCACATTTTACATATTTAGTCCAGGAATTACCTGTTGAGTGGTGTAGAACAAAGCCAATTTTATACCCAAATTTTACATATTTAGACCAGGAAACACCTGATGAGTTGTGTAGAACAAAGCCTATTTTATACCCACATTCTACATATTTAGACCAGGAAACACCTGATGAGTTCTTTAGAACAAAGCCTATTTTATACCCACATTCTACATATTTAGTCCAGGAAACACCTGATGAGTTGTGTAGAACAAAGCCTATTTTATACCCACATTCTATATATTTAGACCAGGAATTACCTGTTGAGTGGTGTAGAACAAAGCCTATTTTATACCCACATTCTACATATTTAGACCAGGAATTACCTGTTGAGTGGTGTAGAACAATGCCTATTTTATACCCACATTCTTCATATTTAGACCAGGAATTACCTGTTGAGTGGTGTAGAACAAAGCCTATAACTTCCACAGAAGATTCTAGAAGTAGTTCCCACAGAAGCACCTTGTCAGAGTTCTGAACAAAGAAGCACTGAGAATTTCTTTGATCAGTGACGACCCCATCTACGGCCCGGCTTGCGTCATTCTCGCCTGACGGAGCCGCAGTGCTTGACACATCTTGCTTCAGTGCAACGTTCCGACCTGACCATTGACAAGCACTATATAATAACCCTAGTAAGCAAATATTTCTTTAAACTACATGTATTTTTTAATTTTCCTTATTGAATCATAATTTTAAAAGTGATTTGTCTAAATTTGACTTGTCATTTCTTCAATTCTGATTCTTTTTCCAGGTTACTACGCTTAATGTCGTTCGAAAAGAAATTTTATTGGTAGTAACTAAGTGTTCCGAAATAGCAATAATGGGTATTAAATATCAGTCATATTGGATCTCTAGATACTAGATGCACGAGGGCAATAAGACAAACCATCACAACCCAATCTAATTAGATTAACACATGCTTATATCAAGTTGAGGCAAGTGGGGCAATACGACAAACCATCACAACCCAATCTAATTAGATTAACACATGCTTATATCAAGTTGAGGCAAGGGGGGAAATAAGACAAACCATCACAACCCAATCTAATTAGATTAACACCCACTTATATCAAGTTGAGGCAAGGGGGGAAATAAGACAAACCATCACAACCCAATCTAATTAGATTAACACATGCTTATATCAAGTTGAGACAAGTGGGGCAATACGACAAACCATCACAACCCAATATAATTAGATTAACACATGCTTATATCAAGTTGAGGCAAAGGGGGGTAATTGTATAGTCAGCTACATTTGATCCCCCCACCCCACACATTCTTATTCTAGTAACTAAAAAATCTGTCTGGTTTAATCCGACTATCCCATTCAACGCGGTTCGTTACCTAAAAACATAAACTTGTGTTACAATAACATAACACTAAGTTTAAAGCGTTTATTTAAATAAATCAGCAACGTTACTTTACAAAAGTTTAATTTTTAAAACCACAAATATTTCTTATATCATGTATTGTGTTTCACAAATCTACATAGACATTTAACTAGACTCTATTTCTCACGTGATCTCGAATTAACCTTTTTAAAAAACAACAACAAAAACAGACAAATATTTAAAATTAAATATTTTACTAATGTATTTAAACTCTTAAATCCGTACGCGGTTCTTTGATTTACACTGCATGCAAAAGTACGTAAACAAATATTTCCTTATCAAGATAATTTCTCCATATATCCTACTGAGTTCAGTAACCTCCGAGAATAATTGAGGAACAATTGTATTTAAAAAAATAGAGAAAAAAATGTTTTAATAACATATAATGTTTGTTCACTGATATATATTTCTAAATACTATTCACTTACGTTTCACCTCACAGACATCTACAAATGTTACATCGTTCTCTTCACAAATATTTCAAGGTTTTCACCACATTTTCACATTCTCACATTCTCACTAATGTCTTTGTATAATTTTGGTCCCCCCCCCATCCATCCCTCCATACGACGGTCTCACTAATATCTACGCGCGTTCCATCACAGACCTCCGCTGATATAGACGGAGCAGATGAACCTCAGGTCGGCTCCTTTTAACGCTATCTCGGAATACATGACGAACTTCCTGCAGCGGATGTCTATCGTCCTGTTGTTCATCTTCCAGTTTTCGTTGTTGCATTTCGTTGTGACACCGAATAACAACGAGATATTCAGGTGTCTGGTGACTAAAGAAAGGGAATCATTATTAATTAGAGATGACAGTTAAAATATGTCTTGAGTTTTTTAATTAAGGAAATGGCTATCATATGTAAACAAATTTATTAGGATATATAGTGATGTGAGACACGACCAGTTAAAACTGTCTCAAGATTAGCGATTCTTAGGGTTTGAGTTTACGGCTCAACGGGGGTTCCATCATTAAAAAAAAAGTATAAAAATTACATTACGATTAAAATTTCTTTGGTTAAGCTTTCTTATAAAGGAATATTTTTTAAAATAATAGATACTAAATGAAATTTCAATCAAATGATTAGCGGTTCTTAGGCTCCGTGGTGTTCCCTTAATAAAATCTAAAAGTGATTATAAAGGTTAAAAAAGCGATTAAAATGTCTTGCATTCTGAAATAGTGATATTTAATCGACGCAGTTATCTTTAATTTATATCGGCTGTCATTCAAAAGCCTTGCAAATTTGAACAAAATGAAATGAAACGTAACAAAAGAAGACATATTGCACAAAGTTTCTCGCACTGACAGCAGCTACTCACGATTCTCGGCAGAGTCCACAGTGAGAGATCCTGGAAATTTCAAGACGATCCTCAAGAACGAAAAGGTGTGGACTTCAAAAAATCTGAACTTGACCTGGTCCACGTCTTCGCCCTCCATGCACGTCTCGTCATCGTGGTCAGTCAGCCTAGCACCAGCTGTTTGGTCTGTCAGGCCGGTCAAGGCGATGTCCTCTGGTGAATTAAAATAATTGAAAGAAATTAACCGTGCGCCATCCACCCAGAAGCTCGCCGGACCCAAATATCAACTCGGGATGTGGTTACTTCTTTCTTCTCCCTACTGTAAAACTCAGGGATGTGGTTACTTCTATCTTCTCACTATCTGTAAAACTCAGGGATGTGGTTACTTCCATCTTCTCACTATCTGTAAAACTCAGGGATGTGGTTACTTCCATCTTCTCACTATCTGTAAAACTCAGGGATGTGGTTACTTCCATCTTCTCACTATCTGTAAAAACTCGGGGATGTGGTTACTTCCATCTTCCCACTATCTGTAAAACTCAGGATGTGGTTACTTCCATCTTCTCACTATCTGTAAAACTCAGGGATGTGGTTACTTCCATCTTCTCACTGTCTGTAAAACTCGGGATGTGGTTACTTCTATCTTCTCACTATCTGTAAAACTCGGGATGTGGTTACTTCCATCTTCTCACTATCTGTAAAACCCGAATCATCGATGACTGGTGATCACAATCTTCTTTGAAAAATCTGCTTCAATCTGAACTCGAGTTACGCGAAATAGAAAAAAGATATAACTCTTATTCGTAATGGTGCCTTACACGGTCACCACTCTCCCCCATCCCTCCCCTTACTTACCATACTGACAAGCCAGGCCAAAGTAAGGTTTGACGCACCGACTCCCGGGATGACACATTCCCAGGATGTCGCATCGCTCATCCGTGCAGTGGCACATGTACTGACATTTCGGCCCAAACCATCCTGTACCACACCCTGAATGCCAGTCAAAAGAAAAGTATTGTTGTTTCCAATAGGTTTATCCCCACGGTGAGACATTCAAGAAAAGTAAGACAGCAAAGACAATTTTTAAGCTCAACAAATGTTCCCTTTAAGCTACGCGGCCGCACAGAGAACTGACCGACGCCGCGCAGCTGTTTGGTATTAACGCGCAGCAAATTTTGATGAAGAAATTATAATATCTGTGTTGTGTACACAAATGAATGTTGTGCAGTTTTGCGCTCGATTTTGTTACTATCCACACGGACGAACGATCCATAGAGGGAACATTGATATAATATAAAAAACGAGAATAATTTAATAGAGTGAATACAGTTCTTTGCCTCTCTCGTGATGGACAATGTAGCGTTCTCGCTTCAGTCTAACCCTGCTGTCACAAACTGTGAGTCTTTTAAATCACTGAACGACTGAGATATGGACTCAACAGCTCTCCTCTTAACAGATATTGTATTGTCGCCTCTTTTTAAAAAACGATCAAAACAAGTGAAAAATATTGACATCACGAAAAACAAAGTTTTAAACTCACCCGAAGAGTTCATTAACAGATGAGCCAGGATTATCAATTCCAGTAATATGAGTACACAATGGCCAAAATCCATTGACAATTATTATTTATTATTATTATAGTCCCAACTATCAAGTGATTTCTGCGAATTGTGTTATGTTAGATTCTCATTTTGGGTTTAAAGTTGAAACAATTTTTTTACAGCTCTAACTTTTCAACTATTTATTTTTTATTAACAACTAAAAAAAGTATTGATGCATTTGTTTCTATTTTTATTAATTTATTTATACAATAAAATCAATTTTACACATTTTCACTATAATGACTTTAAATAACACAAGGAATATGACGGAAATAAAGTCTTTGATAAATGATCGTGATAATATAAATATTGCTAAAATATAATACGATTACTAAGTACCGGAAATGGCATTTACTCTTTCAATGCATTTTGTTTTCTACAGCGAAGAGCGTGTTGGTGCGTACTGTCTCTATCGGGTCTTTCCGTTTGACTTTCAAATATCCTGAAGATTTCATTTTATAAACTTAATGTTAATAAGAAAAACCCGTAAAAAACCAAGTTTTTGACTATAAATCCTTTATGTACGAGAAGTAACTAAAAGAATGTTCATTATAATACGCAGCGCCAGACCATCCAGAAATACAAAATTGAAGTTGTGTCGTAAAACATGTTTAATATAATACGCACCGATCAGGAATATGTTTATAAAAAGAGCTGTCAATAAAATACGCACCTTATTGCGCGACAGAAAGGTTGTTCAATATAATACGCACCGCGACGCTCTATCTCAAAAAATAGCATGATACATAGGAATAAAAAAAATAATCTAAAAAAATCGATCAAAAGTTTTGGCGACAAGCAAGCAAGCAAGCAAGCAAGCAAGCAAGGTCCGCCGCAGACACCACGAGTTAATATAAAGGATTTAAAAAGACGCCAAAACACTATTCATGTGATTTATGTTCATTCTTTCCATTCAGCATCATCCACGGCGTAGAAAATTGATTGTGTCAACCAGGGTGACCAATATTTTGCTACCACCTCTCAACTTCCTCAAATAAATAATCCGCATCTTTACTGAAAATGCCACCCCTGGCGAACTATCAATATACATAATTCCTGTCGTCTGTATGTATGTATGAAATAATGCTGTTAGGTGGCGCTGCGATAGATTTTGTTCAATAGTGCGCACCAAATTAAGGCAACAAAAATAACACTTTTCAAAGGTTCTGCATAAAATTGTTCAAATGATAATAGATGATTCAAATAAATATAAATAAAATAAATGAAATTTCTGTATTACGATATTTTTTAAAATCTGATATGCATTTATTTGGAAAACTTCCGTCATTTTTGACGGGTGATACGCCGCGGGTCTCTCCAGAGTTCCTTCTTTTCATCCACTCACAGTCGTTTGCCCAAACCCACACCATTTTGACAACAGTTTTACTGTGTCTTTCAGGAAGTCTTCACCCGTCACTAAATCATTAGCGGCGTATGCTACGCCGCGGGTCAGCTAGTTTCTCATAATCCTTCCCGAGCCTCCTTAAAACTTGAATATTATGATCCATTCCAATTATAGGAGTTACTACGTAAGTCTTTCAAAATTTTATTTTCTCAGCAATTTATGTATTCATTTCCTATTCATGACAGCGGCTTAAATCTGCCGAAAATTGTTTTGTATGTATTAAAAACAATTAAAAAAATTAACACAATTTGAAAATTACAATTTAAGTTTCAGATTACATTTATTAATTTCTATTTCACATTTATCTTAATTCTCATTTCGGATAACATTTATCGATTTTCTCTTTCAGCAAACCTTACTTCACGTCTCAACAGTAGTAAAATTCAAGATCAGCCTATTTACAGCATTTATCGAAGCGCTATTTTAACACTTCTTCGCCTTTTATTTCAGATCACAACATTTATTGACTCCCTCTTCCAGTAATACTTAATTAAGTTAACATTATTTATCAATTACCCCTGCAACACATAAAAAAATCCCAAGCTTTCCGTGAGATGTCACACACATCCATCTTTAACAGAGTTTGGGGGGGGGGCATGGGAACGCACTTTCAGTTTCTCTGTTAAGTAGGCAATTGATGTGTTAAACACGTGTCGTTGGCTCTGACCCCAAAACAAGATACTAGACCATATAGAGAGTAAAATTGAGGCCAATGACAACAAAGGCACCGCGGCAATTTGCTAAATCGCTTCACAATCGTTCAAATAGCTGAAAAACACATTGTCAAACCTTCTCCTAATTCACAGAGGAAATACTTGATAAGGGGTATATTACCGGCATCCTTAAGCTCCTATCTCTTTTTACTTTTAACCCAAAACCAAGCATCAGATTTAACAGCACCACTCACCACGCCTTGCTCATCTGACTGATCCCACCCTAAATCCTTAGGGTAACCCAAACGTGCCAATTTCCTTATTTGGGCCGCAGGTCTTCAATATATACCCAGAAATAAATCAGATACATTTCCTCTCTCTCCAGAACACTTATAGCTACACTGCAATCAACGCTGACATTTCCGAAAAATCCTTTGCCGTTTCCGAAATACCAATATTACACAGGTCTTCAATCGCTTATGAGGCAGAAAGAATATGTGGCTGAGGCATTGTGCCCATACACACAGGTAGGGTAAGAGAAAACGCGTCAAGACGTGTGACGTCGACAGGGTTGCCTGTAACGTTTTACAAGAGTCTCCTTTGTTCTGCCAGTCATCCTTATCTCACAGGGTTATCTCGTTACCCAAGCTAAGTTGTATGACGGCCCCCAAGTCGACCTCTTCTTTTGCAGTTGGCAAAGGACTAAGGCTTTCGTTGCTGCCAACTGACGAGTGGCTGCCATCCACGTTCGAAGCTTCGCTGTCCAGGCGAACTTTCCTTTTGTAACCCGATACGACTGACGAGACTGTAGACCTTGTCCCCATGTCCAGGAGTGCAATTGCTGAAAGAGTGGACAATAATTAAATGAAGAAACATTTGTTGTAAAAGCATGTGTACACATTGGAGACATATTTTGAAAAGTTTTTTTTTAAATTCGGCTGTTTTCAAAGTTAAAACAATTCTGTTTTTTCGGTGACACGAACTTTGGATGTATGAAATTTATTGTGGCATAAGCCTTGTCATAATATTGTGGAAATCTATTAATAGAAATATTTGGGTCTTTCAGAGGGACGAATTTCATAAAAATTTAATAAAAGATACATGTTAATATGTAAATGTAGATATATTGAAAAGGAAGGATTTTATTAGATATTTGTAAATTCTTCGTTAATTTATGACAGCTTATTAGACTGGAACAAGGAAAAAAAATAGTTTCGTTTTTTTATATGCTAAACATTTTGAGAGCTTATTGATTTTACTGTATTTATGGTTCTAAACATTGTTCTGCTAAAATGTAATATAAAAATAGAGCATTATTCAATGCCTAATGAAGTTTTCCTGTTTTAGAAATGACAATTATTATATAAGTTATAAAACTATATAATTTGCAATTGTCACGCAAGTCAGTCTGTCCTGACGCTACTAATTTTAGAAAGCGGGGAAAACCAAATTACTGCACCAATGCATCAAAAGGTGTGCAAATTAAAAATGCACTAAAAATATATAATATTGCGTCATTGTTTTCGCTCATATTTTAATTTTGGAAAAGGTATCAATGTAAAAAGAGGATTTGATGATGGATTAATTATAAAATAAAAAAAACAAACGCAACCCCTATTTTATAAAATACTTTGTGTACATTTCAGAAAGTTTAATATTTCGTATTTATCAAACAAGGACAAGTTAGTTGGGCTTTTGAAAAAGGTCGGTGCCATAGGCGCCCTAAAAAGTGCATTTTTTATAAAACAAATAGATTTCAGCTGAAAACTTCCGTCATTTTTGACGGGTGTACACTAGTATATTATGTTATTTTGCGATGAGTTATTTTTAATTATGCTATCTTTTTGCGTAGATTTGGTGTAGAGGTTATGTGTGTTCTTTGTCAAGGTAAAGCCTTCCAGAAGTTTAATAAAATGCGCTTTAAGTTTATCACGTAATCTATAATGTTTCCAATATATTAGGGGGCAAGGTGACGAAGGGAATGCACGCTGACTCATCTTACACAGTTCGTGCTAAGTTAGATAAACTTAAATAGCTAAAGGGTTTAAAACATTCGCTTATACATTGAGATTCAAGTCGATAACTCCCCATAATTTGCCCTATTCCTCACACCTTACCTGAGATTTTATTGTATATCTTACCGGTGCTATTATACAGAAGGTTGTTGAGTCCTAGGCTAATCCATAGTTTATGTCTAGTCTAGCATCTTTTATTAGAGTTTTAAATATGGATAGCGTGTTGGTTTTCTTGGTTTGTTCTTTTGAATGGAACAAGGAAAGGGTTTTATCACTGTCGGAGTGTTGCATTTGCATTTTTGGTGAGTTTCACCAATGGTAATAGGCAGGGCCGGTCTTAGGCCACTGTTACCTATGCGGCCGCAGTGGGCCCCACGCTTGTTATCTTTAGTAATTCCTTATCCCTTTCGCACAGTAAGCCGCATAGGGCCCTGCAATCGCTAAGACCTGCCCTGGTAATAGGTTGGAGGAATCTTTCACATTCTTAACATTGATCGACTTACATAGAGAAAATGTGTTGAGCCTGATCTATTGACATTAGCAATGTCGTAAACCTCCTTCACAAAACATAGAGAAATGCATTTTTTTGTTTATATGGTGTCTATTAATTGTTGCACATGAAATACTAGTTTTTTTTCGCAGAATGTAGGGCTTCCAGACATGATAGTTGCACGTCAATAATATTTATTAGAGCAGGGGTGGGCAAACTACGGTCCGCGGGCCGCATGCGGCCCACCAGAGCATATTATGCGGCCCTTAGGCGTGTACATGTTGCGATCTTATGTCAATTTTAATTTTATTTGTTTAGAATTTTCGCTATATTTTAAATTTTTGATTCCGAATATTTGATTGCAATCTAGTTATATTAAATAGGTTTTATGGCTCCAGAATTCATTTAATAGTGATCATTAGTCATTAATTGTTAACATCCTTATTCGAAACTACATTTAATCTGAACCTAAATTGGCTTTTGTTTACGATTTAAATATTGGCGGTTTTGTAAATATAGTAATTTAAAAGCAAATAGACATTGATGTAACCATGAGTGCTGCCAAAAAAGAAAGATTGAAGACGAATGTCGTGTTTTTAATGACGAATGGACGCTAAATATCGATTCACAAGCGTTGGCAGCAAAGCACTCTGCTTGCTGTGCCGTGAGTGTGAGCGTCTTTAAGGAGTACGACTTAAAATGACACAACCAAACAAAACATTTGGATTTCGGGCACAATTTAACGAACGAAGAGAGAAAAAGAAAATGCCAGGAGTCGGTTAATAATTTAAAGAAGCAGTAACTGCATGTTTAAAAAAAACATACTTTAATTCAAGAGGCTGCAATCGAACAAAGCTTGGTGCTGTCCCATGAGATTGTCAAATGGAACAAGACTTTTTCTGACAGCGAGTTTATTAAGGAATGCTTGTCAGATGCAGCAAGCATTATGTGTCCAGAACAGAAAACAAAATTTAATAACATTTCTTTATCAAGGAGAACTGTAGTCAGGCGTGTTGAAATAATTACTGACAATTTAATGAACCAACTTTGAGATGTAAGCTTTTCATGGTATTCTCTTGCGTTGGACAAAGTACCGATGTACAGGACACAGCACAATTGTTTTTTTTATACAGGGAATAAACTCTCGTTTTTTGAGCTTACCAAAGAATTACCTAGTGCTGAGCCACTCAAAGACACAACTATAGGCCAGGATTTATTCAATGATATTTAGAACTGTGTTGAAAGAACTGGGTTGGTGTTGAACAAGATAGCAAGTGTAACAACCGATGGACGCTTGCTTTGACTTGGAAAAACTGATTTGTAAACTGAATGTTATTATATTATATACCACAGCAGTGTCCGCTGGCTGAACCTGGGAAGGATATCGAGGCGAGTGTGGGATCTCAAAGAAAAAATAGTTATGTTCTTGGAAATGAAAGGTTTTGTTTGTGACTTTGTTACTAACATTGTCAATGAAGAGTGGAAGTAAGACTTCATGTTAGGTATGACATTATGGAAAAGTTGAATGAACTGAATGTCAAACTTCAGGACAATGGCTTGTTTGCACATGAAATGTATGTGCATATTAAATCATTTCAGCCAAAGTTCTCCCTGTTCTCCAGGCAAGCAGGTGAAAACAGGTTTTGCCGTTCTCCTTTGCTGAAACAGAAAAACCATTTCGGGTGAATAGGCTAGCAAGTACAAAGCTCAGTTGGATGCCTTGTTTGTGGCATTTGAAAGGAGGTTCCAAGACTACAAAACCTGGAACCAATCTTCAATATCCTCAGTTCGCCACTTAGTGCAGAAGCTGAATGAGCCACAGAGGATATACACTTAGAACTGCTTGACCTACAAGCGATTATGACCTGAAGGAGAAGTTCAAGTCAGTTCTTCTGCTGGAGTTGTATGGATGTTTGCCCAATCCCGGAAGCGCTGGGGGTATCATAACTATTTTAATGCGCTCCAAACTGGGGGAGGGGGGTGGAACTGCACAGCCAACAGCAGCATTTCCACACTTAAAACACTTTGCTGCCAAACTTTTGTCACTATTTGGGTCCACATACATCTGTGAGGAAGCTTTTTCTTGCATGAAAATAAACAAGAGTAATAACTGAACGATGTTGACTGACTGCAATTTGAATGCAGTCATGTGAATCACAACCAGTAATTTGGCTCATCACTGTTCAAGAAAAGAAAATTATCCAAAATTGTGAACAGTTCCATACTTCGCATTAATTATAATTGTACTCTATGGTCAGCTTGTATGTAAATTACGTTCCTACGTCTTCATAGTCATTATGACAGGTAGCAATAAAATTTTGTTGAAATAATATTGAATCGTAAAAGCTTATTATCAAAAAAAGAAACTGTTTCAGCTCGTATTTAAAATATAATGTACATACACGTGTAATAGATTTTGAATGTGAAAAAAATGACAAGTACATGGTTATAATCATTAATTCATATATTATACGTTGTAATTTGTACCGTAATGTAAGTAGACAAAATATTAATGCGGCCCGCCTATAACAATAAAGTTTTCAATGCGGCCCTCCGTAGAAAAAAGTTTGCCCACCCCTGTATTAGAGTATTCAAATACGCACGTATATATATATATATTTATATATAAAATATATTTTATATATATAAATATAACATTTACTATTATTATAACATATACTATTATATAATAATATAATAATTATATTATTTAATATTAAAATATATTAAATATATGTTTAACAAAAAAAATATGATTGACCCTGACGTGATTTGAACACGCAACCTTCTGATCTGGAGTCAGACGCGCTACCATTGCGCCACAGAGCCACCCGATATATGTTGCAAATAATGATCAAATATTTCATTAGCTAGTGATTTTTCTTAGAAAATTGAAATCCATTTAAAAGAAAGTAGGCTCAGGTACAAACGGGTGCGGTACGTGCTTGTTTACTACATGGACTTATGGTAAGCAGGAAGTCAGGAGAGGTTGAGGGTCAATTTAGGAGACAGCGTTTGGCTGGCATTGGACATGGGTAATCTCGATTTAAATCTGCCCCAGTCCGTGAAAGTTGGGCGGAGGGGAGGGGGCGGAGGGGGTTCGGGTTGGTTAGGGACCCGTTCATAACGGTCGTCACGCACCCATGGGGGAGGGGGTCCACACATTTGTGACGATGTGTGACGAGGGGGAGGGCGGTGTTTGAGAAATGTGACGTCGCATCAAAACTCGCAACTTTAAATGAAAGTTCCACTTAAATATTTCATTTCTCGCAATTTATTTTATGACGATTTACATGGCTACACGCGTGTTACGATATTAGGTTGCAATCCTACATTAAATAATATTCTTAAATGACAAAAAAGTGATTTGAAACAGGCTCTTTTTCAAATATAAAATACAGCTTTTATTAATGGGAGGTGGGGCAAGGCTTTGTGACGTCATATTGGAAGGCAGAGGCGTCACTAGGGTTGGTGTCACCCGGGGCGGTAGCTTATGACTTATGGTGTCACCCCTTCACGACTGAAGGGGCCGTCCATAAATGACGTCACGCGAGGTTGCCGATTTTTACCCCACCCTCCCCCAGCGTCATACTTTGTCACAAAAACTTAGACCCCACCCCTTTTTTACGATATGACGTCACAAAGCTTTGACACCCCTCCCCAAAGCCGTATTTTCTCAATAAAAGTTAGCATGTTGCAAATTATTTTTTGTCATTTAAATATGTATTTAGGGTAAGTCTGCACTGTAATATCGTAACACGCGTGAAGTCATTGAAAACGTAATTAAATAAATGGTAAACAATCAAATATTTAAGTGGAACTTTTATTTAAAGTTTCGCGATATGGATGTGACGTCACATTTCTTAAACACCCCCCTCCTTGTACCACATCGTCACAGATGCGTGCCCCCCTATGGCGGATTAAAAGGGGGGGGGGTGGCTGAACGGGCTAAAGTCCCCAATAATTTAAGGGCCTCCAAACTTTTTATGAATTATAGTGTATAATAAAGATGCAGGCCATTATGTTTGTACGAATCCCTGAAAATGCCTTGGAGAGTCATACGGCAATGCTGCAAATGAGTAGGAAGTATAACGGAAACCATGCTATTCTTCGTGAGAAGTGCATTGTAGCTCATTATGTGCCGTGCACAGCTCATTCCTTTAATTTGGTTGGGAAAAGAGCAGCAGGTTGTCCTACTGCGGTCAGATTTTTTTTGTCTTCTGCAAAATCTTTATACCCGACTTTTTGCATCTACTCATCGTTGACAGGTACTTCAAAAACATATGAAATTGATACATGCTAACAAAGCCTTGTCTGACACAAGATGTTCAGCATGACATGATGCTGTAAGGTCTGTTAATAGCTCATACCATGAGAATATCGCAGCACTAGAAGAATTAGCAACAAACGAAAATCAGCCACGTGACTGTCGACTTGAAGAAGAAGGATTTCTAAAGGAAATTGAACAACAAATTGAAGTCGCTATTTTACTTGAAATTTGGGAAACAATTTTAGAAAGGAAGTCTCTCATTGAGTTTGTTTAAAAAATAGCATTCTTAATTTTATTCCTATGAAGACAGAGGAAAGGAAAAGTCCGTGGTAAAAACAGTGTAAACAATTTTCAATACTATCAAACAAAAAAGAAAGCGTCGGTTTGATAAAGAGACATCAACAAAACCGTATTCTCCTGGAGAAAAAATTCAAGATTGAGGTATTTCTGGTAATCATTGACAAACTTTCTTAAGCCCTACAACATTGGTTAGGTGCATATAAATACATCCATGAGAAATTTGGCTTTCTTACAAACCTAACTGAGCTCAGCACTTTCGCCACCCGATGGGCAGCAGCCAAGTTAATGGAAGAACATTCAAGTGATTTCGAAGAAGGGGTCGGGTAAATCCGAAGCAACCGTTTCGTCACCCTCAATTTACTAGCAACGCCATCGAGCGGTGCCGGTTTAGGGCCAGGAGCACCAGTACGGATTAGCAAAAAGTTCCACGAAGAACGCATTGGACGCCAGCTCTGAGGAAACCTTCCAGTCGGGGTTGCACCCTAGGTAGGTCTTTGATGATCCCCAGGTCTACGGCGGTCCTAACCATGGAGACCCGTGTGCTTTGCCGGGATGGCGCCAAAGTGGTAGCGGGTCGTAGTAGGAAATTCCACCACCTCCTTGTGAGGGCAACTTAGTGGGAGGAATCTTCGACTGTATGTCCTGGATGCCCAGGTGTCTGCTTCAGAAGCGACCGCTTTTTTTTTGGGGGGGGGGTCCTCAGCTGTTACGTCCCTTTGGTGGCCACATGGCTAAGGGGGTCTTCCGGGAAGACCCATAAAGAGCACTAGGCTCGGTGCTTCTGATTTTCTTCCACATGTAGGTTCATGAGTGATTTCGAAGACTGCTTACCTTCAGAATAAGTCCAATTTTCAGAACTCTTAAAAAAGTTATTGTCCAGCCCCAGGCTCAGGGTAAGGAAAAGGAATTAGCACAAAGCGAAACTCAAAAAACTTGCACAGAGCTAAAATTTTTGCTGCTTTTGAATGAGCTATATTTCACACAGTCCTTTACAAATGTACACATCGCACTTCGCATCTATCTTTCAATGATGACATCAAACTGCAGCTGAGAGCGATCCTTTTCAAAGTTGAAAAGAATATATAATGAGCAAGAATTTGCATGGGACGAAAAAGGCTGAATATGCTCTCTCTAATGAGCATTGAAAAGGAACTTGTAAGCTTACTCAGCTTTATTGACTTGATTGAAAACTTCGCCATTTGAAAAATTCGCAAACGAAAGTTGAAGGTTGAAATAATAATCATACATATTTTTCAATAATTTTTGTTATTTCAATAGAGAAGAGAATTCGTTACCTCACGATTCTTTTTTTTTAAATACGGAATAACGCGTAATACTATTCTTTACGGGGGCGCGTTCGTAAGCACTGAACAGCGTAAGTCGGGATGGGACCGTCGTAACCGGAGGACTACCTGTATATAAACATGCATATCTATGCTTTCACGCCTTTAATAAATATATATATTAAAAATATTAACTCAAAGACATGGAAATCATAATTTTCCTCAAGAAAAACATCAACAAAGAAAACCCATCATTTGATTTGTTTTCTTGGTGATAAATATCGTATTTCCCCCACCCCACTGTGGTGGAGGGAATCGTGAGGTGGGATTCGTTCATGCTGTCGGTGTGTCCCAGCCCAAATGGCTTTATATCTTTTAAAACAGCAGACACTGCCTCTTTCATTCCAGCCTTTTTAAAAGATCTCTGTACTGCGACTATTTCTTTTCTTACTAATTTGTTTTAATGTTGTTCGTGTGTTGGGACTGTTTTATTATTGCAAGTTAACTGATATTTTTTTAAATAAGAATTTTGGCCTTTAACGTTTTTCATTGTATTTCTTAATTATTTCTTTCTAGATTAAAAATTTGTCATATTTTGTTTTCGTACACAGTACATTTTTAGGCTCGTGTGTCACCCCCTGATGGGTGTCACCCGGGGCGGCCCGCCCCCCCCCGCCCCCCCTAGTGACGCCACTGTTGGAAGGGGGGTCTAAGTTTTTGGGACGACGCATGACGAGGGGGGAGGGGGGGGAAATCTGCCAAAATCGCATGCCGTCATTTATGGACGGCCCCTTATCCTAAAATTGTAAGTTAAAAGTCACCTTTACTTGGTGACGCTCAAACGCTTTATATTAAAATAATTGGCGCGCGCTACTTGTCAAAAAATCTTTGAAAGTTTGTAGTCTCAGGTAGATATTTGGTATTTGTTAAAGTTAAAGTTTTCATGAAAGTAGACGAGGATTTTATTTTGCTTAAAAAAACAACAACATGTGTCTAGTAATCAGAACCAGTGGCGCAGCAAGATCATAGGTTAGTACCACCAGGAGTCAAAGTAAAAATGATAAGATTGCCCCCCTCCATTATTATTAATAATAATGATAGACGGCATTTGTTTTTTTCCCCGACAATGCCACTTCACTCGGTCTACAGTCTACAGTGTACATCAGTGGTTCCCAAACTTTTTCGGGTGGCGACCCCTTTCTATAAAAGCCATGTGACCCGCGACCCCCATGCAGTTGAAAAGTACATTTTCAATAACGTTTTCTTTTTTTAAATTAGTTTTCAGTATATTTTAAAAAAAAATTATGTTTAATAATTAATTTAATGCGATGGTTTAAATTACATGTCATCAACCAGCTTCCAAATTGTCGGGTAGTTGTTGTTAGCGCCAACCTCATGTCGTTCTCAACATTTAATTTATTTCTATCTTTGTTTTTAAATAAAGAAAAGTTGATAATCCACTCTTACAGAGATATGTAGACACAAATGGAACTAAAACTAGAAAGGCAAGCATCGTCACATTTGGGTATGAATGATACACACCACACCAAAACTGAGTGAGCAACTTTTCATTAAACAAGTTACGTGCTGAGGAATCATTCTGCAAATTTATCTTGTAAATCATCGACAATGCTGGTTACATCAAGGGAAGCAGAAAATGGATTTCTTGCCTATGTAGCTTCTTCTTCTTTCAGCTAAGGGAAGTAATGCAGTTCGTTTTCAAATGATTCGAGATGCCCAAGCAGTAACCGCCTCATTCAAAGTTTCATTTATTTCACATACAGATTTATCTACCACACTGGAGAGTGGAGAGTTTCTCAAACATGACAATGTTTCCAAGACTTACATTTTACTTCGTCAGTTTTGCAGCTTTGATAAAAATGCCCCGAAATTATCTAGAAATGAGATAATAATCGTTTCCTTTCCTTGAAGTTTCAGGTTCAGCCTATTTCGCAGTTTTATATATCTGCTAGATATGCTGCTCTTTTCAAACAATCTTCGTCGTTACAATATTCTAAAAGTTCATGCTTCCCTTGCACTCCCAGAAACAACCTGATTTCATCTTTCAATTCAAAGACAAGATTCACAACAATTCCTTTCGACAACCTTTCTACTGCATTGTAGAAACAAAGAACCTCGTGATAAGAATCAATTTATTTGCGCAGTTTTTTAAACAGACGAGTCTTAAGAGCTCCATTTTTGACGTAATTTACGATTTGTATCAGCGAATAAAGTACTTCTTGCAGAGGAGTTGGAAGATTCTTACTGGCAAGAACATACTTGTGAATTATGCAATGGATTCCCTGACTTCGTGAGCAAGTCCTTTTACTTTTTTTGAAAGCCTGATTTTGAACCAAGCAAAGATGATGCACCATCCGTACAAATCCTTCAGTCTCAAAATAGCGTATTTATCTTCTCCATAATACATTCACTTTTTGTAGTAGTTTCAAGTCCACTACACAATAGGAACCCTTCTTTGATATCATCCGAATAAATATATATTTCACGTAGACAAGCAGCTGAGCACACGAGCTCACGTCTGTTGATTCATCAACAAAAAAAGAAAACAATGGCGAAACCTTTAATATGCATCGGGGCATCAGGTCCTACATGTGGAAGAAAATCAGAAGCCCCAAGCCTAGTGCTCTTCATGGGTCTTCCTGGAAGACCCTCCCAGCTATCTGGCCCCCTCCCCCAGAAAAGGACGTTGACAGCTGGGACCCCCCCCCCGGAGCGGTCGCTTCTGAAGCGGCCACCTGGGCATCTAAGACAGAAAGTCGAGGATGCCTCCCACTAAGTTGACCTCACAAGGAGGGGTGGAATTGCCTTACTACGACCCGCTATCACTTCGGCGCCACCCCGGCAAAGCATACGTCTCATACGAGTCTCAATGGTTAGGATCGCCGCAATGCGGGGGATCATCAATGCGGGGCATCAGGTAAAGTGTGCGACCAATCACAAAGCATAGCTACACTTTGAAGAACACGAGATATAAATTGCTAGTTGAATATTGTTTTTGGGGCGCTAACATGTTGAAAATAAAGACTATACTTATAGCTATGTATACCAATTATCTTATTACTTCTCTAATCGGTATTCATGTTAAATGTATTTATATGCACGAGTACGAATTAAGCAGTGCAAGATTGCATTATAGTAAATATTTTTTGTAGAATGTATAAATTGGCGACCCCCAGAAAACCCTTTGCGTCCCCCTTGGGGAGCGCGACCCACAGGTTGGGAACCCGGGTCTACACCAATTACCGAGACAAAACAATCATAATTTTGTTTTAATAAAACATATTCAAATCTTTATTTTCAATTAATGATCAATTGTGATTAATTATTATTATACATTCATTTTTCACGAATTACCTAACCAGCAACTAGTAGTTACGGATACATAAATATTTATTGTTTACACAGGGTATGTATAGGCCTTACAAGACCACACAGGACAACGTTGTTCTTTGCCGTCTTGTCAGGCCTTAACACAAGGGTCGTGAAACTTTTTGTCTCAGAGAGCCATAAACACCACATATTTTAAAACGTAATTCTGCGAGATTCATACATTATGTTTATAACTAAAAATTCAAGTAATTGTGTGCATTTTGTGTAATTTCAACACTAAAATTACAATAACTATGTCTCTGTATTCCTTTTAACAACATTGTAATGGTGTTGTTTATAAGCAATTCATAGGTAATCAATTAATGAGTCTGAATAAACGTTTAAAAAAAATAATTGAACATTTGACTCAGAGCTAGATGCAGCCATCAAAAGAGCCACATCTGGCTCGCGAGCCATGGTTTCCCGACCCCTGCCTTAACATAACCGTGTGTTAACAACAAATCTTTATTTTTCTAAAAGCCTGATTGCAGACTCATCCATATTTCGTTAGTTACGGATAACAACTTAAACCATCTACCTAAGACAATATACATAAGCCTAAACCATAACTATTTCAATAAAGAGCATTAAGATTCATTACTAAATAATTATAAAAATTGACAACAGAAAAACTATTAGTTAAATCATTAAACCTATAGGCACACTAGAGGTTAAAGAACTAAGAGCAAAGTAGTAATAATGCATATGACAATTAATTCTAAGTTGGAATAGACACAGAGATAACCTAATTCAGCCCTGAGATAGACTTACGGATAAAAACGCTTTTCTTACTTCGTATGCAAGAACAAATATACGAATTCTCATTCCTCTCGCCTGGATTCAGGCGTCGGAATGATTTGCCTTTAGCCTGATCAACTAGAATCAACACACTATCAACATTTTAAAGGGTTTTTTATGCAAGACTATACATAACATATGGATACGCATAGAACGCAATGATCTTCTTTAAAAAGTTAACAATAATTTTTTTAAATAAAAAAAATTCAGTTTTAGAGGCGACATCAATCATTTTGCAGATGTTTTACAAAGATAACTGCTAACACTGGGTGAACTACACTGTAAAAAATGCAATGTTTTCTAACACGTTTATACCGTTATTTTACACTAAACTGCTGTAAATGAAGATTTTTTTACTGTTTTTTAAAAAAAACCAGTAAGGTAATGTAATTTAAGTTCGTTTACAATAAAATCCGGTATTAATTTATACTGTAAAAAAATACAATGTTTTTAAACACATTTATACTGTTATTTAACGCTAAATGGTTGTAAATGACTACTTTTCACTGTTTTCCCTTTTTTAACAGTAATGGAGTGTAATCTATGTTCGTCTATAAATATTTTCAATACAGTATATAAATAAATGAATGCAAGACGCTTTATGGGTTACTAAACATTATATTATCCGATAGACATAAAAGTTTTGGAGGCTGTTGAGTTTACTGCCATGAAGGACAGTGAAAAATATTTTGGCCGGGTGCCCAAAGTAGCCTTTTTTCTTTTATATGAGCTATTTAAAAATATTTTACGGACAGACAAACAGACAAAAAAGAACGAAAGTAAGTTATTAAAAAACGTGGTAAAGAGTGGTCGCTCGATAGTCGTAAGCTGAAGTCCTAGTTTTAGTATTAGCAGTCAAGTCTTGACTTACATTTAATTCTATATTATTTTTTTTCTTTGGTCCTTACAAAATAATATGCCTTTATATTTATTAGTAATATACTATTACTAATATCATGATTTTAAATATAATTACATCTTTCGTATTAAATAGTATAAATAATTTTTTAATAAATAATAGATTTCCTTTAAAATATGATTAGCCTTATAACGGTTTTTAATTAAACTTGCACTAATTAGGCCGGTGAACCTTAATGTGTTTTCTTTTCTTATGTAAGCTAAAAAGAAATTTATTTTATTCACCCGATCGCAATGAAATTTTGGAAAGCTGTTGAGTAAGCCTACACTCTAGCAAAGTAAAGGTGTATAGTATTTTATTTTAAAATATAAAAATGATTTCAAGTTTTCTTTGAATATCTTTTTCTTCTGCCATTTCTGCAATGCGTGACAGGTAATCTAGCTCAATTTAAAAACCAGTATTAATTATTTCACATGGGAACAGACACATTTTTTTCCACAAATTATCGAGTTCTGACATAATAGTATTATATATAAACATTAGGCATGATTCAGACTAAAATCTATACTGTAGGGGTTTTTAAATTTAAAATGTTGCAACGTTTTGGCCCGGGAACCCATAATGATTAATTAATGAAGTTTTGTTTTTCTTATTTAAGCTATAAAAAATGGAGATGAAACTTCCCGAATCCATTGACCCTCTACAATGGTGAAAACACCGATATCAGATAATGCAATTCCTTGCCAAGACCGGTTAGTGCATACCAGTTACTACAGTTCCAAGTGAAGGATTGTCCAGATCGGCTGGTTATATTATCAATTAGACCCGCTCATCACTTGAAGCAAATAATGCCAACATACTTGTCTTTTTGCGTAGTTGGTGAAAAGATGACATATAAAGTAATAAAGGAGACATTCCAGTGTTATTTAGATTTTCAACAAGAACGTTTAATAGGCGTTACTTATGTCATCATACATTTTAATTTTTTGGCTTTAATCGAAATTAACGATTAATTAATTGTTAATTTTTCAAAATATAACGATTAAATTTTAATTAATCGTTAACAGCCCTAAGATATTTTTATCATTATTGTATTCTATCGCAATAAAATGTTTGAATTGAAAGTAATTGAGAACACTCCAGGTAAGATTTCAAGTTTAAAAAAAAGAAGATAATAATAATAATAATAATAATAATAAAATTTAATTTTAAAAATATCTTTAAAAAATATTTAATTATCATTTATATTTTTAAATTTAAAAGCTTTAATATATATATTTTTCTATATTGGAACAGTAAAACTAACAGACAATTTTTTTACTCATTATCCATTCCTTACAATAAATTTTTTTTTAAACAAAAAATTGCAACATGTTTATAATTTAAATGTTTATAAGTAAATATTAAATATTTACTAGAAAATAAATAAGTTTTCTTTAATATTATACTAAATTTGTTTATTATTGTTTATTCAATTTATTTGAAACGTTGTTTCGTTGTATACATGTTTTGTTTTTTAAAATTAGTTGTCTAAATGGGAAACTTCCGGCTTCTAGTACTTCTACAATCGATAATGGAATTACTTAAACGTGAGATGATATTTCGTCAGTATATTAAGTTTAAATTTCGTCTTTGCGTTTGATTGTATAATTGAATTATTAAGAAACAGGTAATTATTTCATTTGAAATGGTTATATATCTATTTTTATAGCTTCAGCCGTTTAAATTTAATTAAATTCGCCCCAATTCACAATTGATAGTATTGTTGACAGCATGACGGTAAGCCGCCATTGTGTTAAAAAAAGTTTGAGTCGAACTTATTCAGGCTTATTATTCACTGCTTCTATTGTTTATTGCTCATAAGATTGTATGGCCGTATTTAAATATGCCATAACATAATACTAATTTTAATCTTACAGTTGTAAGGATTGAAAACATTTTTAATGGTCCACGGCACATGGCATCACATGCTATTCTATTATTATGGTCATGGTCATTTTTTTTATTTTTATGATTCATTCTCGGCAGTCACTGAGTAGTAAGTGTCAACTAAATGTGTCAATAGTTTTAATTGCATTTTATATTTTACCAATAAAAATAGTAATAGTCATTAACTAGCATATTTTTGCATTAAATTTTGAATAGCAGATTCAGATATTAAATAATTAAATAATATAAGCCAGTGATTCACTCAGTGACTCAGTGATGTAGCGGGTGTAAATATTTGGCAAGGCCTAAAGTTAAAGCCTAAAACTATACAAGTAACAAGTACAAGTAATAGTAAATTAGCATGGATTACATAGCACACTAGGAAATGTAAGATTTTAAATATTTCCAAAGCACATGGCCCATGGCCATGCTTTAGTGAATAGTTAATGTCCATTACATTTAAGTTGTCATTAGTATTATTAATGAAAATAATAGAAATTAATGACGGTCTACAGGCAGAATAGAAGAGTTCAAGAAATTTAAATATTAAATTTGCGTGGTGTGCAATATACCTTAAACTTATAGGCATAGGACTTAAAATA
Source organism: Ampullaceana balthica (assembly GCA_944989445.1). NCBI lineage: Eukaryota > Metazoa > Mollusca > Gastropoda > Lymnaeidae > Ampullaceana > Ampullaceana balthica. The sequence continues at coordinate 55,866 of CALYLW010001210.1, read as the reverse complement.
TGTCCGAGGTCCAAAGCACATGGCTTTAGACACTTTAGTCAATAGTTTGTATCTGTTACAATTAGATTGTCAATAGCTTCAATAGTATTATAGTGATCATAATATAATAATGGTCAATATTCATTAATGCATAGCAAATTTTCAATAGGCATTAATTTTGAAATAGAAAATATAGAATAAGCTGGTGATGGAGTGTGCCTAAATATTTGGCAAGACCTATAGGTAGAGGGGTCTAGTCCGAGGCATGTTTAATTTGCACGATGTGCAATGCACCATAGGCCTATAAGATTTTAAATATTTACAAAGCACATGGCGGTACTTTAGAGAATAATTTCTGCCATTATAGTTTCAAAAATATTCCCAATAGACTTTTAAAAATAGTTAAGTATTGGCTTTTGAGTTGACAGAGAGGGTGAGAAGTGGCCTAACATATTTTAGCTATAATAGAACGCACTGAATAATAATTATTCTTTTTCATTACAGAGTCTTGTCCAATTAAATTTTATGTATGAAAGTTAATAAAAAGTTACTTCATAATTATACAGAATAAAAATACAAAGTTGATTGCACTGGAACAGTTAATAAAAGTATAGTTTTATATCGGCTAAATCCGCAGTATTACTAATTAATTAATTAATGATTAATCATTAACAAACGATATGCAAGTCCGCTCAGATTATTGCTAAAATGGATACAAATATAAGATTCCAGACACTTGAAAGACGGTTAAAATGACAATTGAATTTGTTCGACATTATTCTCACTGTCAAAATTTTAAAATTTAAAGTGAGAGTCAGTAACAGTGACTGTTAGTATTATTTGTTAATTTTTATTATCATTTTTATATGCATTACCCAAGTCCAAGGCCTTTAGATAACGTTTGGCATCATTCTCACGGTCAAAACCGTGCGGCAGTGTGAATAACGCTAGGCATTATCCGCACGGTTTACCGTGCAGATAATGTTGGGCATTATTCGCACTGCCAAAACCGTGCGAATAACACTTATGTTTAATAACGCTTAATAATACCTTAAGTTTATGTAAGTTAGGACTCTTCCTGACATCTGTGACATATTTTCAAAAAAACTTGGTTTCAGGTAAAGATCACATGAAACAGGGAGTCTAGGTTAAACTAACTGAACAATACAAGTCTTGGCAAATTATATGCTTTAACATTACCACTACCGATATGTAAGTATTAATACATTTTAAATTAAACAGTAATGAAAGTATAAGTCTAGAAAAAGTTACGAGAATTTATCATTTGTCAACTTTAAAGTCAGTGTATGGCATATAAATATTTATATGCAGAATATTTTTCATGTCTTTTAATATTATTATACAGAATTAAGTAGATGTAGTCTAATTATATTAAAAACTGTTTACATTTTCTTAATTTTTAATAGGTATGTAGTTATGTTATACATGTATAATTTCTGTAACAAAAGGAAAATTGTTATTTGTAATCATTTAGTTAATGATTTTTACTTGAAATTTCAGGTTCTGTCTTTTACAATAACAAAAGGGGAGGTCTTTGATAACAGAATGACCATTGCATACAATAAAAAGATGGATAACCACTTTAAGGTCTGTCATGAAAGGTGTTAAATTTGGATGTTTTCAAATTGAATGTTTTGCTGATTTTAAGTTATATTATAAATAAGTATCAGTCTTAACAAAATTTATCAGTTTATAAATCATGGTAATATTTTTTGGTTCTAATGCCAGTTGAGATATTTAAACCATGTGTACATTTAAACGTTAGTTATAGATTTAACATTTATTTTTTATTATTAAGGTGTTGGTTAAGATTATTGTCACCCTAATTTGGTCAAAACTAGATAATATATAATTTGTATTTTGGCTAAGACTAAATATCAATCAGAGCATTTAGATCTCTTACTAGCTGTGCAGTTATCAGATTTGTTTTAATCATAAAGTTCTTTTTTTTTCACTTTCCATTTCAGATAATAGAGAAATAAGGTGGTCTTTGATTACAGATTAGTCAAGGCGTACAATGTCACGACGGATATAATACCAAGATAAAGTGTTCAATATTCGGACTTCATATTGAAATGGTAAGTTGATTTTATTTTGAAAGCTTATTTTTGTGATTATGTCATAATTACACTTATTTAACATGTGAGATTGTATTCTGATTTTACTCTAGAGTGCTACAATATTTATGTTTTAAATCATAAGTAAAGTAAGTGGAAATAGCATCTTGTTTGTTAATTTAGATTTTGCTTACATATCGCCACCTTAGAATAACTGAAGGTTCTAATTCTATATGGCCCTACATAATATCAAATTTTCAAACGCCAATATCTTGGTTTGACCAAAAGTTTACATAGAACCTTGTTATTCTAAGGTTAATATGTTTCATAGTTAAATTTTATTTTTATGTATTATTCTTTGTCCTACATATCAGTAAAATTGGGGTTTGAGTAATTTCTATATATTAAAATATAAAATATTCTATTATCCCATCTCAATGACTCTACTTAATTTTATAGGGTTACACGTTTTATTGAAAGTTAAGTGAATATCTTCAAGTCAAAAAGTTCTTTGGGAGTGTATTACAGATACCCTTTGACTTTTGTTGTACCATGATTTGATTTGTACTATTTCTTTTTTTTTAAAGCCTGCCAGCACTGGAGGAAATTGAAGAAAAATCTTTGCCCCCTACACCTCATCTAATTCTAAGGGGTATGTGAAATATTTAGTGAATTTAAACACTTTTTTTTTGGTTTCCTTTACGTTTTCACATTAATTTTTTAAAATAAAACTTGAAAAGTTGCTTTCATTTGAATACCCTTGTCTTAGGGTAAGACTTACATGGTTTTAATGTTTTGCACTAGTAAATTGTTATTTTGTTTCTAGGTAACAGTCTCATGGGAGTTGAGGACTGGATGCTTTCCATTGATGGCAAAGTAGTCATCCATGCTGATGAGAATGATTTTCTAAAGGCTGTTGGTTGCCTCTGCGGTGCCTATTACACATTCAACATTAAATATGATACAGAAGCAATCTCAACTTTGGAGTTTTTGCAAAGGTTAGAAATTTATGTTTTCATATGTGATTAAATGTATTTGTAAATTTCATTTCAGAAGTATTTACTCTAATTTTCCTTTTTTCCACAATTAATTTTCCCTCTATGAACAAGTTTTTAACTATCTGGTATGCGTCCCTCTCTGCCTTATGGTTGCAGATGTTAAGATTAACTAGTAAAGGCTCTTTCCAGATTATATAGATAATTTTAACGTTTAATGCCCAAAAGCGAGGTAATGCGCGCCTTGTCTCTAATCCCAAAGCGCGGTAATGCGCGCCTCGATGGCACTCTTTCGTAATGAGATCATAAAAAAAAGAAATTCTTCATTTAGTGAGAGAAGCTTTAGTCGACTTCCGTAAATGGCGACGGTTGCCTTTGCTAGTGTTATCGCTCCATTCGCAAAGTTGTGCGTGTTTTAAAAATTTTCTTTTTTTTTGAAGATGTGATTTTGCTATGCTTTTTTGTAAATATAATAGTACTAAACTACAGATAAAATTAGTATTAAACTCAAGTCGGTCTTTTGGATACATAAAATAACCATTCTTATCCTAAAAGATGAAGTCAGTATGATAATAATAATATAAATACATTTTCCGTAATTTTTTTAAATTGCATAACCACGAAAACCTTATGGGGCTTTAAACGTTAATAAACTAAATTTTGTGTTGTCTTTTTCTACTTTGTCTTCTGAATCGTTTTCTTCTAGTCATGTTATTATTGTTATACTTCTTTGTTGAAATCTTAGCCAAGGAGGTTTAGTATTCATTAACCCATCTATGTGTGCCCTTTTATTCAGCCAACAAGAAACTTATAGCAAAACTGTTTTTTGAGAAGCAGCTTTCTCTTGGAAGCTGAAATAACTAAGTTTTTTCACCAATTATTTAAAAATATTTTTTAAAGTTTTGTTATTACTTTTAATTTATCTAATTTTTCTTGCCCATTTTAAGAAAACCTTCACAATTTTTTTTTAATAATTTTTTTAAAAAGAATTAAAAAAAATTAAAAAAAAATTAAAAAAAAATTTAAAAAAAAACTATTTAAAAAAAATAATTAAAATTAAAATCAATTTTAAAAAATGTATATATATAAAAAATTTAAATTTTTTTAAAATTTAAATTATGAAATGGTTTTAATTCTTTTCTTTTTTATTTTTTTTTATGACAATGACTGGTTTTGTATTCAACCTTGGATGCTTTGAAATGCTCTGGTTGAACATGTAATTTTCAAAAACACTTACTGCTATCAATGTATTGCTTTCATTTAAATGTATTTTCAGTTACAGAATTTAATAAACCTGTTATTCCTTTCTTTTTCAATTAGGTGGATGCAAGATAAAAGAAAATGGCAGCAGCACACCCAGTAAAGGAAAAGCAACAGAAGAAGGCGTTGGCAGAAAAGTTGCAAGCGTAATAAGAGATCTCTCAGACTTTGAATATACACAAAGATGAATGTTGATACTGTTATGACCTGAATGGACTTAATAAAAAAATGTATTAATTTTTAAAATACTTATCTCATTTTTTTGCGTCCAGTTTGTATTGCTTATTAGTAGCTAATGTTAAAACAAGGGCTGTATTAATGAGGGTGGGGGGGACTGCCCTAAAATGGAGGGGGGTGGTTATCGTTTTTTTAAAAAAAATAACGTTAACTTAACGTTAACGGTATCCTAAGAGTTTACGACATTCCGTCGTAAAATAACGGTAAGCCAAAAACGATAAGTTATCGCTGCGGTAAGTTACCGTTAAAAAGCGCTTAGTTAATGGCAGCTAGTACACGATAACTTACTGTCGTTTTACGGTAAGATTTTTTACAGTGTAGAGTCAGCTTTACGTGTCTTGTTTAATTTTTCACGCAATCATTTGTAAATCAAGAATATGCGCGAACGGGGGTTGCAAGTGAAGGTAGAGTATGGCGGAATGTTTAAAAGGGAATTTAATTGCTTGACAAAAATTGTTTTGCTACTGTTTTTTTATGGGTTTAATTTTTATAGCATTGTAACCTAATTGCGTGTGACTTCACCATCCGTAAAGTACTTTGTTAGTTCAATTTTTATTTAATTTTGATAATTTGCCGTGATCGTGTTTGTCGACTTCGAATCCTGGTAGGGTTTATTCCCATCTTTATGAAAATAAGTTAAGTTATGTCAATTTTTTTATATTTTGTTCACATTAATGGCGCCCTGCTTACTAGCTAGGGGCTCTGTTTACTTGGCTCCTTGGTTTCTAATTTAGGGCCATGTCTACTTACTTTGGACCCTAGATACTTATTTTGGGTAATGTTTACTTACTTAGGGCCCAAGTTACTTATTTAGGACCATGGTTAATTACTTGTGGCTCTAGTTACTTATTTAAGACCATGGTCACTTACTTGGGGCCCTACTTAGTTATTTTGGGTCATGGTTACTTACTTGAGGCCCTAGTTACTTATTTAGAACCATGGTAACTTTCTCGAGGCCCCAATTCTTTATTTAGGACCATAGTTACTTACTAGGGGCACTAGTCCCATATTTCGGACCATAGTTACTTACTTGGATCCTCGTCGTCCACACACATCCTGGGGTAGCAGACGATACAGAACATCCCCACACCAAGGACGATGCCTATGGAACCGTACAGGATGGATAACTCCGTCAGATGCGTAGACTGCTCTTCAACCGATTCTTATATCAAACAAAGGAAAATTGAAATTACTTAGAAGTGACAACAAGCCATTTTCAATGTTAATTGATTAGTAAGCGTTTATTTTTCTGTAGAGATTTTTGAAGGGGAAATGATTTTTATAAAATCACCCTGGGACAAAGAGCGGATATATTTAACTCCAAATCACTGGTCATTTATAATTCATGGACAAGTTACAACCAGTTGTCTGATTCGCTCTACTGGAAACGCGTGCTGCTGAATCCGTCGTAACTGTGATTCCTGCTCTACTCAGCACGAAACGAAAATGTTTTTAAACCGTCGGGGGAAGTAACTCCAATTTAGAGTAGGCTACTTACCGTCACATTGCTCTCCCTTAAAACCTTCTATACATCCCTCGGAGCATATCCCCGTGTACCTATCACAGCTACCCGAGCCGCCACATTTTCGGCACACTGAGCGGTGGAAAAAGAAAGAAAACAAGAATGTTATGTCAAATGCTAGAGAGATAACGTTGCTAAAAATAAAACGGGGACAATGATACGCTACAGTATTTTTAAATCTAATGCTTCTTGACGAATACAGAACTATTTATGAAGTTCGACTCGTTGTATATCCATTAACGGCATCTTTTTTTCATTTAGGCTCATTTGTCATGAATTACAAACATAAAACTGACACAGTTAATATCACTGCTCGCTTCGGATCCCCGACCCCTTCCTTAACATAAGCTCACTCTCAAACATAGGATGATCTCAACAATTTGGTATTAGTTCTCATACTCCAGTTCATTTTATTGCATTTATTACTTTCGGCTTATGTTTTGTCTTTACTCTACACTGCCACCAAGAGTTTTCATTTTAAGACATATTTTGTTTCAGCCTTCTTTTCAATGTTGAAGGCTTCTTGTCGACATATTCGTTTTTTCAGCTGTGTATTTTCTCAAAGGCGTTTCCATACAATTTTAAAGTGTTTCGTTTTTTTTAACATAGCTTGACTTGAGCCTCATCCTTTGTTATCATATAAAACTTCCAAATTTATTTGATCCAAACCATCTGATCCCAATCTTAATAATTTAAACGCCCAAACTTTCATCTCCGATTTCCCCCATTGTAAAAAAAAATCACCTCCGTTGCAGTCGCGGCCTTTGTGTCCCGTGACACACCCGTACAAACAGGCTCCGTCAATCTGCTGGCAGGTCCTGTTACCGAGACAATACGTGCAAGCTTGGAATAAAATCAAAAGTTTTATCTGTTTGCTTGTGTCATTTAACAAACACGAAATAGGATAAAATAACTTTAACGAATTTCTTCACTTGTGTTTTTTTTTCCAGGTAGTGTCAATGTCTATTTTGTTTTATGGGTCATGGGTGTGCAAGATGACGTGTGTGCGTTTCAGTGAGGAAGGGGGCAATATAAAAATTGAGGATATAATTTATTATAAAAGTATGCCACAAGTCGCGTGAATCTATCGTTACAAATTGGTAATATTGCAAAGATTCGCCTGGACCAGAAGACAACACTTTTAGTTTAGCACACACGTTCGTGACGTACTCACTAACCGATAGGGATTGTTTCAGGAGCGGGGAAAGGAAACTGCATTCGGTAAGACCTTTTTTCAAGGGAAATTTGCTTTGAATGGTGTAATTCCGAGGCCTCCCTCCCCAAAATACACACACACGTCCCACCACTAAAAATACGTAATATAGATCCACTCAACCAAGCCTGGCTTTCAAGGTCGTAAATTCAGATTTCAGGTTCGTTTCCGACCATGTCCGGAACGGGCACGCGATTCTTCTCGAGTCGAAAACTTACAACCTCACTGAACGCTTGGAGCATTGTAATGCATGCTCTAACTCTAACGATATCAAATGTTATATCAAAAGTTTAAGTTGTCTTTAAAAAAAAAGAAAACTAATAAACATTTGAACGTTTAGCATTTCCTGCACTTGTGTTTTATAAATTTGATTAGTGACGTTACATTTCAACAAGACGTATACCTTTTTTAACGGCAAAACATAATAAAAATAATTCAACTTTATTTTTTGAAAAGTGTGCATATTGTCAGTACAGCTATTCCGCAACATTCCCCATTACATTACTTGTACTATAAGAATGCACCATTACATCTTTCACAGTCGTGTCCACTGAAGCCTTGCTTGCATCCTGTGAGGCACGCGCCTGTCTGCGGTACACACTGACCAAGGCAGTTGGAGCAATCTGAAGAAGTTACGTCATTTCTCAATGATGGCGGCTTGTACAAAAAATTTAAAAACTTAAAACAACGACAACTATGAGTGATCTCCCCTTCCTCTTTCCAACATCCTCACGCCAAACCACCAATGCCCCTTTAAGCTGCTCGGCTGCCTGGCCAAACATATCTGACCGACGCCGTGCAGTAGTTTAGAATTACTGCGCAGCCCAATTTGTAAAATATTGCTTTAAAATGTTGCTGTGAAACTTTGCACAATTGTTTTATTATTTTATTTTGCACTCGGACAAACGAACTTTAAGGGCACATTGCAATCCTACCCCTTCCTTTTTCCAAAATCCTCACACCTCCCCCCTCTCCCCTGTTGCGTTCTGGGTTCTGGATAAATTAAGACGAAGTCTCGACTCTTGTTCGATGGATAATTCAAGCCTTTATTCAGTCAGCAATATATTTACTGCAACAGATTCAGGTACACAACGTAATCCATTAACAATGGCCACTCACTCGTAAGTGCATACACGGACTCTCTGTCCCTACTACTCGCAGTACCATGCTGTACACTCGAGCCACCTCGATGTCTACCAGCTATTAGAGCCAATGTTCTATCACTAATCGCTAGTCCTAACAAGGACTATGGACCTCTTCACCACTCGGTCAGTACTCTTATTCGTTCCCCTATCTCTGTCTCACACCACCTATTTATACACAGCCTCGCTGTCTAACTCTCATATCGAGTGACTACAACTAACACTGTTATGTACAAGTGAGCTCTTGTCAAGTCACGCCTTGACCCGAGTCACAGCAATGTTACAACAATCTCACAACAATTATTCGCAGTAATTCTCATACCCTGAACCCCCCCCCGTTTTTAACGTAGGGTGCTTTTGCTTCCCTTTGCGCAATAGTTTTCTTTTCAAAATCACATATTATTCCGATTCTCGAGGTAAACACATCTTTTTTTTATTTTATTTAAAAAAAAAGGATTTTCTATGGAACTTTACACAAAAAAACCAACGCAAATAGCATCTCACTTCGATCACACGTTTTCCCTTTATATCCGGCCAAACAGCCATATTTACATTCTTTGGTTGCTTGATCGCACGATCCGTCACTGGCACACTGAGCGCACCCTGAAAACAATACATTGAATGCAAGGGAAAAACGCAATAGTTTCTCATTAGTGAAGTTGCAACTTCATAAACATGTTCATCTGTATATGGCAATTTTAAAAAGCAGCAGATCTATTGTGTAATTTCATTGTAAATAGATACATTCTCTAGACCAGTCTCTAAGAATTCGTTCAAACTAATTGGATATTTGATTGACCAGATTTTGGTAACTCGAATGAGGACGGAGCATTGCCCAACCAACTCATACTTCAACAGGCTAGACCACAACAGGGAATCGAAGTGCTGTCAATGCAGATAAGCCTCTGAAACAGTACTACACCTTTTGACTTCGTGCCCCCGCGCTATTGACATATCCGGGGAGGTTAGGGAGGCAAAAGAGTCACACGTGATGACTATATTCTATGGTACTGCACAACAGATGGAGCAGTTTACCGAGGTAGTAGCCAAGACCTTTAGAGAGTAATCTCGGGCCTAAAGAATATGATTTATTGATGGACTGCAAGCCTCATGTTTCAAACAAGACTAATCTTTAACTTACAGTAAGGCAGCTAAAATGTTTCGTTTAAAAAACGAACAGGGATAGAGAAAATTAATATCCGTTTAGTTATTAAGGTAAAATGCATAAAATACATACCATATATACTCGTTCTATAGCCCGTTCGTTCATAAGCCGACCCCTCCCCCCACCACTTTTGGAAGGGAAAATTATTTAAAGTGTATAACCAGATCGCAAGCCGACCCCCCGAATATAATAGGACAACTTTAAAAAAATGGTACATATTTTTTTTAAAACTACACCTAAATCGGTCATTATGATTGTTTACTTTGTACTGCCTATCTTTGTCTTTCTGCTCTTTGTTAAGCAAGAGTTACCGGTATTTAAAAAAAAATTATTTGCGCGTGCGTACATTAAAATCCGTGGTTGAAAACAAAATTTGTAAAAACAATTATTAAAAGGTTCACAAAAATAAATAAAATGATTAAATAAGGTAAGTGCTGATATTTAATAATATATTTATAGCTTCTGATAGAGCAGTCGAATCTTGTAGAATGTAGAAAAGGACATTGATAATCTACAATAACAACACCGATATTCACTATCCATGCAGAAATCACCATGACCCGCTCAAAAGCCGACCCCCCCCCATACACACTTTTCCCCCTAGCTTTTGTCCAAAAAGGTCGGCTTGCGAACGAGTATATACGGTATATACAATATAAAATAGCTTCACCTATTTTAACTTATCTAGGTTAATCCGATTCGTAGCAGCATGCATACCTATTTCTGGTTCACCGACAAAACGGCCCCGAAGAACGGCCCCAACAAAACGGCCCCGACATAACGGCCCCGACAAAACAGCCCCGGACTAATAGATGGACTAAAAGTAAAATGTCCAATCAAATATTAAATTCGTATTCTTACTCACCTATTAAGTGTCAGGTTTTGCTAATAATAAACAATAACAATGACATCACAATAGTGAAATTAATAGCCTTTACGCGAAATGGTACCAATCGCGACTGTTTGTTGACAAGAAACAATATAATAACATCACAAGATATAATTTTACAATTTTACCACTTTATTTAAGGGTGAAAAAGTTGACAAAAGTTTAAATGAAAAAAAAATATTAAAAATTTTGCTGAAAAAATGTTAACAATTTGTCTGGGGCCGTTTTGTTGGGTCCATTTTGTCCGGGGCCGTTTTGACGGGTCACCCTATTTTCTAAGGCATTGCATTTTATCACCAAATATACCAAGATCTTACAGCGACATTAGCAAGCCTTACTCGCTTTCTTTGTATACTTCAATGTCGTTTTATTTTTATTTTAAAGTATGCGTACAACTCTTTTAACGTTCAGTTTTTACCACCTCACTTACTGCTGGTACAGTCGGCGCCCGTGAAGCCAGGGCGGCAGCCCTCTTTACAGGTTCCGGTCATTCTCTCACAGCTACCGTCTCCTGCACAGTTGGAGCACTCTGTATCATTTGTATCCCATGGTGGAGTGATGATAAACATTCATTATTAATCGAAGTGATTTAATAAATGAAGAAACCTCAATAGTATACCATTGCTGAACATTACATGTCTGAACATCACAAGACTGAACATCACATGCCAGAAAATCACGTGTTTGAACAACATAAGACGACAATCAGACGGAGAATCAATTGCACACCTGTCTTTCAAGAAGCTTATACAAAAGATCGCCAAGCTGTTTACGTGGTTTTGGGAAATTATAATCTCCCGCTAATCGGCAGGGCACTTCTCCAAAGAGCGTTATAAAAATTACGTGATGTCGGGGTATTTTTGAGTGGCGTTACAAATGTTAATATGAATTTTTCTACTTTTTATTGTGAAAGGTAAGTTTTAAATTTTTTTTTATAGAAAAAACCTTATCCTTGCGAAATCTCGGTTAGAGTAATTTTGCTCTTTTACAAGATTTACAAGATACAGATCTATTTTTTTTTGTTAAGGATTAAAAGTGAAAAAATAATACTTTCTAACAAAAAATTAATGTAACTGTTAGAACATTCCTCTCATTAATTACATAATTTCTAAAGAAATATTTCTTTTAATTAATCCTTTTTTTAAAATTATTTTTTTAAATATTTTTTTTAAATTTTGTTTTTAGAGAAATAACTTAAAACTTTGCTCACTTATAACAAAATCACAAAACATTTTTTTTCTTATAAATATTCAGTTCAGCTGATGACACATTTTTACACAACTGGAACATTCCTAACAGCGGAAAGTACTCATCGTAGTTGCCGATTCATCGGAATGGAACATTTGCTAACACGCGTGAAGGGACTGGACATAACCCTGTCATTTCTCGCACACCACAATCTCTTACTTAGTAGACATACGTCGCCTCTGTAGCCTTTGATACAGCCTGTGTTGCACTCTCCGGTTATCCTGTGGCAAGAACCGTCCCCGTGACAGTTGATGCACTCTAGAGTTGAGGGGGTTATCAAAATATTTTTAAAAAATGAGATAAAATACAATTTTAATTGCTGGTGAAAACCTAACAGCCTGTCAGTTTTAAAGCGGACGAATGGCACAAGTCATCAAGAAGCCGCAAATCAACCACTTCACAAAAGAAATGGTTTATTTTAATGCAGTTATTCATGTATATGACATACGTTCCCCCTTACCCAAGCATGTCAATATTAAGGCAAGGCCATCTTTTGGCAAAACGGTGGATTAAAATATGTATATTGATGTATCGTTATATGAACTGTATCCGCAACTGGTGCGTAGGAGAGCTATCAGGATGTTTCACACTCTTGTCTGAGATGTAACCACGGCATCATATTGAAAACTGCACATCAGTGGCTCCCAACTTGAGTAGAACGTCAACATGCATGGAAGTACGTCATAGACACAAAATTATATTGTCTCGGGAAAAACAAAGGCAAAGGTTTTGGGAGTTGACCGATTATTTATATAAATCTTGTATTTTTCAAATTTAAAATTAAACGCTTTTTCTACAATATGATATCAACATTGTGTTTCGTCCAATAAATCAATTAAAAAAACAAACAAAAACAAAGTTTTTGACAATAAATCCTTTATGTACGAGACATTACTAAACGTATGTTCATTGTAATACGTATCGCAAGACAATACTATAATGCAAAATTTTAGTTATGTCTCATATCTAAGGGATATATAGTAAAAAAAAACAACTACTACAGTCTGCCTGCTAAATTTCAGCTCGATTTGATCACGGGAAAAGGGTTATAAAAACATGTTTAATATATTGCGAAACGCGCAACAGACTAGGATAAACATTTACAGATAGGGAATATATTTTTAAAAAATATAGTCAATATAATACGCACCGCACCGCGCCACAGGAAAATATTTTTAAAAATTGTTCAATATAATACGGACCGCGAGAGTCTTGCACAAAAAAGTAAGTAGCTACATAGAGATACATAAAGATAATTAAAAAATTAATTAATTTAATTACAGTATATTCGATCGATGCGAAATTTTGATGGATCATTTTCATCGTCGCCCCGAGTCTGCCTGCAAAATTTCAACTCGCTAACATACGAGGAAGTGGGTTAAAAATCGATTCAAAGTTTTTTGCGGCAAAGAATGAAGCAGACCACGAGTTAATATAAAGGATTTAAATTTTATTTACAACAACAATGTTTTAACTATAAATCCTTTATTTAAGAGACATGACTAAAACTATGTTCATTATAATACGCATCGCACGAGAATGTCTCATATATAAAAGATTTATAGTAATTAAAAAAAACTACTACAGTCTACCTGCTAAATTTCAGCTCGATTTGATCACGGGAAAAGGGTTATAAAAACATGTTAATTTAATGCCGTCGTGAGACAGACTAACAATTATGTACTAGAAATTACATTTACAGATCGGGAATATATTCTTTTATAAAAGTATCGTTAATATAATACGCACCGCAACGCGCGACAGGAAAATATTAATAAAAAAACACCCGTAAAAACAAAGTTTTTGACTATAAATCCCTTAAATTTGAGACATAACTAAAAGTATTGATTATGTTCAAACGCGACAAACATTAACAGACTGACACCGAGCAATATACCCGGGCTTTAAAAACGGGGGAAAGGACGGGAGGGAGTGTGGGCATCGACGGGTGGCGTCAACTCGTGAACTGAACTGCCACTTGAAAAAAAAACAAAAAAACTGTGAAATTGAATTACATACGTTGTATAGAGATAAATTAAAAATGCATTAATTTAATTATGGCACGTTTGATCGATCTGAAATTGTAATACGATGCATTGTAAGCTGACATGAGTATATGTGCCAAATTTCAGCTCGATTGCATCACGGGAAGGGGGTCTTTTTTACTTTTGTTTTTCCGCCCGACGACGAACGAGATGGCGGTGAAGTTAATATAAGGGATTTAATAAAAACAAACCCCGTGAAAACAAAGTTTTTGACTAAAAATCCCTTATATATGAGACATAACTAAAAGTATTGATTTTGTTAAATATAATACACATCGCGCGATAAACATTTACGGACTAAACGTTCTTTTGCTGTAAACACGAGGATGTGGCCGTGTATGGCGGGAGTGAACTCCAGTGAACCGTAAAATGCAAACAATAACAGACGCTACATTGATTTATATAGAGATAAAATGAAAATGCATTAATTTAAACACGGTACATTCGATCGCTTTGAAATTCAATACAATGCATTGTTAGGTGACGAGAGTCAATGGGCAAAATTTCAGATCGATATCATCACGGGAAGTGTGTCATTTTTTACTTTTGTTTTTCCGCCCGCCAAAGACAGAGAGAGATGGCTGTGAAGTTAATATAAGGGATTTAAAAAGGTTGTTCAATATAATACGCAGCGACACACTGTAGCACAAAATTAACATGCTAACATTTTTTTAGGGATGTTAATTTGTCTTTGTTTTCTTGGAAAACCGATTATCGGCCAAAGGTCTGGTCACCGATCCCTGGACCGAGCTCAGCGTGACACGCAAAATCTAAACAAAAGCACGTCGGTACTTATAGCTATATCGAGATAAACTAAAAATGCATTAATTTATTTACCGAACGTTAAATCCATCTGTAATTTTGCTGCCACGCATTGTTAGGTGACACGAGTCTATGTGCTAAATTTCAGCTCGATAGCATAACGGAAAGTGTGTCATTTCTACTTTTGTTTTTCCACCCGCCCGCGAAAGACAGAGATGATGACAAGCTTCCGAAGTTATTAAAAGGGATTTAATTAAACAACCGGTAAAAACAATTTTTTTGACTATAAATCCCTTATATATAAGACATAATAAAAAATACTGATTATGTTCAAACGCGACACACATTTACAGACTGAAACTGAGTGAACCACCTGGTGTTAAACACAAGATGTGGTCATCGATGGCTGGCGTTAACTAAAATGACCCGTAATAAAAAACACCCCGTAAAACAAAGTTTTTGACTATAAATCCCTTATATATGAGACATAACTAACAGTATTGATTATGTTCAAACGCGACAAACATTTACAGACTGAATCTGTCTTAACTCCCCTTTGCTTTATAACCCCGGTTGGGAGAGGGGAAAGGTCTGGTCACCGATCGCTGGACCGAGCTCAGCGTGACACGTAAAATGTAAACAAAAGCACGCCGGTAAACCGACGATGTGGCGTCAACACGCGAACTGAACTGTCACGTGAAAAAAACAACAATAACAAACCATGAAATTGAATTACATATGTCGTATAGAGATAAACTAAAAATGCATTAATTTAATTACGGTACGTTCGATCGATCTGAAATTTTAATGCGATGCATTGTTACAAGTCTATGTGCCAAATTTCTGCTCGATGGCATCACGGGAAGCTGGTCATTTTTGACTTTTGTTTTTTCGCCCGACGAAGAGATGAGGACAGACAGAGAGAGAGACAAGATTTCGAAGTTAATATAAGGGATTTAAAAAGTAAACAATAGCAGATCGCTACAAATAGTTATATAGAGATAAACTAAAAATGCATTAATTTAATTACGATGCATTTGATCGATCTGAAATTTTGCTATAATGCATTGTTAGGTCACACGACTCTATGTGCAAATTTCAGCTCGATAACAAAACGGAAAATGTGACATTTTTTACTTTGTTTTTTCGTCTGACCGACGGAGCACGACAAATAGAGATGACGAAAAGACGAAGAAGTTAGTATGAGGGATTTAAAATTAAACAATCCCGTAAAAACACAGTTTTTAACTATAAATCTTTTATATATGAGACATTACTAAAAGTATTGACTATGTTAAAACGCGACAAAAATTTACAGACTGACACCAACTGATATCCCCTGGCTTTAAAACCAGTGGAAGGGACGGGAGGGGTGTGGACATCAACGGGTGGCGTCAACGCGTAAACTCAACTGACACGTGAAAGAAAAACAATCACAAACCATGAATTTGAAATGCATATTTTATATAGAGGTAAACTAAAAATTCATTAATTTAAATACGGTATGTTTGATCGATCTGACATTTTGATACGATGCATTGTTAGGTGGCATGAGTCTATGTGCCGAATTCCAGCTCGATGGCATCACGGTAAGTGGATTTTTTTGTTACTTTTGTATTTCCGCCCGCCCGCCTGCCCGACGACGAACGACAGAGAGAGAGAGAGAGAGAGAGAGAGAGAGAGAGAGAGAGAGAGAGAGAGAGAGAGAGAGAGAGAGAGAGAGAGAGAGAGAGAGAGAGAGAGAGAGAGAGAGAGAGAGAGAGAGAGAGAGGGAGAGAGAGAGAGATGACGACAATACTTCGAAGTTAATATAAGGCATTTAAAATGTTTAATTCGATCGATCTGAAATTTTAATACAATGTGGTGGGGGGAGGTATATAAGTTCTCTGGACAGACCATGGTGTGGGGGGGTAGAGTCTCTGGAAAGACGGGGGTGGGTAATGTTGTGATGTCCTACCATTAACTTCACAGGTTACCCTACACTTATTCCCGTCCTTGGACTGGCTTTGTTGCACGTCATTAATAAAAAAAAATTAACTGAGTTGCAATCGCGCTTGGTAGAGATAGGAAACAAACAATAGATACGAAATCTACATAGATTAAAAAAAAGCATGTAATAAAAACTCGAATGAGTATTTAAACGCCATTTCCAAAAAAAGAATTTCTCATTATTTATTGAAGGGAAATCATTCTAGATTACATTAAAATTCGATTCAAATAAGGAATTCTGAAAGTAAACACAATATGACGTCATATTCCCCTCACGCTACATCACACCAAGAATATGTCAATATAATGCGCTCCACGCAACAATCTAACATAAGCATTCACAAAGCGGGAAAACCCCATTAACTATCATTCTAAATTACATTAAAAGCAATTTCAAATCAATAATTTTGAAACTAAACAAAACAATTGCTTTCAAAAATTGCTTCTAAAATTACGGGAGTCGAATGCAAGATAATGATACGAAACATTCTTCTTCAATATTGTTCTAAATATTATTAGCTATTGTTTGACGATTTTTTTGTTAACCCGATAGGTTGGCGAGAAATAGACAAAATTCGGATATTTTTTCGTTTTTTTTTATTTTCAAGGAAATCCAATAAACCTTTTCGGTATTTTTTTGGCCATCTTACATCCTTGAGACCCCATTAGCATATTTGCAAAAGACCCGAACCCTCTATCTGGTATGGTTCAGGAGGAGTTGCATTGTCAAGCTTGACAGACATTTCGTATTCATAAACGCAATTTTTCCAAGGTAAATTGATTTAAAAATAATTAAAGTCAGAATGATTTCTAATAAATTTACACATCAGATTTTTTCATTCGACCAGGCATATTTGTAAAATTATTTTTGATTTATATAAAATTTGATATTTTTTATGTTGAACTGACTCCAGCTCGAACTAACTGTAATTGGATTTGAAATCGCATCAACCTTTTATACTTATTTTAATTCAAGAAATTATGTGGCATGTTTCGGAGTTAAGGAAATGCAATCCCACCCAGAGCTGTTTCTAGGGCTGGCGAAGATGGTGTTGAAACGGTGTAATTAATGAAATGATGTCATACGCAATACGTAATGTGGGAAATTGCATTTTATGTCTAGCCTACATCATGATTTCGACAATAGAGACTTCATTTATTTCGTCTATTTTTGTCGATTTCGGACATCAAATGAAAATCATGACGTCACACTTATTGCCAAACAATAAATGTATTAATTTACAAACACACTGCACGAAACGCTCAAAAGTTATAAATAAACACACCTCGGCGGCCTTATTGGATGAAATGTCAGCAAATGCGGGAATAAATTTTGTTTGAATATTTTTTGAAGTTTTCAGTACGGAAATGATTTTTAAAATAAATACTGAATAAATTCGATAATCGGTTGGGAAATTCAAAACCGATTATCGCTTTGAAAACTGATAAACGGATTTCCGATTATAATCGTTTAACATCCTTAATGGAGATACATAGAGATAATCTAAAAGTTCATTAATTTAATTACAGTACATTCGTTCGATCTGAAATTTTTATAGATCATTGTTTTCGTCGCAACGACTCTGCCTGCAACATTTCAGGCAAACAATCAAGCAAACAAAAAAGCAGACGCCACGAATTAATATAAAGGATTTAAAAATAATGCTTTATTGCTGTCCCTTATTGCAAATTTTATATTCTTTTTAAATATACTATTTGGAATTTTTTCAGAAAGTGAAAATATCTTGTGCATCAGAAAAAGAAAATTCCATAAGTATCACTAGCTATCGTTTTTTTTAAAACTTTAGGCTTGATATGTATTCAAAATAGGGCTTAACCGATACTCGGTTCGGCTACTCGGCATCGGCCGATTTTCGTATACTCGGATATACTCGGCAATCGGCCGCGTACGTGATGCCGATGCCGAGTATTACGTAATTGCTCCAATAGCAAACATGCACGCAGAATCATATCTAAAAATTTTAGTTTCGTATGGAATAACAAAATGTACCGTTTGCAGAATTGTTTTAATTGGCAACCATTCATCCTTCAACTTCATTTTAACACTATTACTACTGCTTTGTTCTCATTGTATTATTTATAAGAAGTGGCCGTGTGCAAAAGTCATTTAACTATTGGTTAGAATTAATTAAAATGTGTCAAAAGTTGAAGGTTCGAAAGTTCAAAAGGAGTTCCTAATTTATTTTTCTACATTTTTATAGAGAAGAGTTCGCTTTGTATGAGTCATATGTATAGGTCATGATAGATGTAGCGATGCCCAGGGCATTTTGACAAAATGAACCACACTTTAAAAATTCATAACTTTAAAACTACAAAATCCTAAAAATAAAATTTTGGTGTTAAGATTTTATTTAAAAGTAATCTCTATGTAAAGTATGCCGTTGAATATATATTTTTTAAAGTTCATTTTTTTTTCATCAAGTACTCGGCATCGGTACCCGGTATCAGTATCAGCAAAAAGGGCACAAATTTGCTCGTTGTGCGAAAACCTCGTAATGAGAGGTTCTCGTAATGAGAGGTTTGACGGTACTCGGATCGGCACTCGGCATCGGCAAAACTTGGCCGCCAATACTCGGTACTCGGTACTCGGCAAAATATCATACTCAGTACACCCTTAATTCAAAATATTTTAAAAAGGGTTTTTAGTGGGATAAATGAAGTAGAAAGTGGTGGGCCCTACCAGGCAGGGGGAGGGATGCTCCTCATCATCGAAATGAGTCCCATCAGAAGGTACGGGAGGAACCAATTTTGTTAGCCCCTCTTCACTTCGTCGTCTAGTCAAACAGTGAGCATTCTGAGTGTGCTTTAGTTAATGTCTCAACATCCTCTAAATATGGAAGCTATTTGTTTATATCTACTCGCTATTGTTCGGTATAAGAGTAAGGTTGGTAGTGAAGCTGTGATGCGTTGTAAAGGAAGTTAAATTAAATTTTTAAAAGCCTCTTCCGTTAGCGCTGCAATTCATTAATCTTTAGCAAAGAAAACACAAAACCTTGATATTCAAAATTTTTCGTGACAAACCCCCTCCTTCCCCCTAACCATGCCCTAAATATAAAAAATAAATGTGTAAATGAGTTTACTTTCCGAACAGCTTGTCCCCATCCAAGATGGCGCACAGGCCTCTTTACATAAGCCCTGATGTTCTGTCACATGTACCATTCTCGTGGCACTGTATGCACCCTATGAGGGAGAAATTAATACTATTTTATTTTTAACATTGACCGAATAGATGCGGGGAATGGGTTGAGTTACATCCGGGTATATGACAACAGAATAAGTAATAATACAGTCGATAATACCTGGGTGATACCTGGTTGACTGATACCTTGATGAATGATACCTGGATGGATGATACCTGGATGGATGATACCTGGATGGATGATACCTGGATGGATGATACCTGGATGGATGATACCTGGATGGATGGTACCTGGATGGATGATACCTGGATGCGTGATACCTGCATGGATGATACCTGGATGGATGATACCTGGATGGATGATACCTGGATGGATGATACCTGGAAGGATGATGATACCTGGATGGATGATACCTGGATGGATGATACCTGGATGGATGATACCTGATACATTCTACTTGGGGGGATAATATATGGCTGGATTATCCTTGGATAAGTGATAACCGGATTCATGACTCCTGAATAAATGACACCTGGGTGAATGATACGTGCATAGATAATACCTTGATAGATCATATCTAGGGGGGTGATACTTTCTTCTATTTATAGTACCTTGATGGGATACTGCGATGTATCTAATTAGGTTATTTCATTGGTCTCGTCGGCTATTCAAGGAGTATACGAGAAGCTGAAAGTGTGATGGCAGGTGGCAGTAGACTTACACTTTTTCAAGTGATTTCATCTTAAAATTTTTGCAAGCTTTTCCCAGTCCTTTACTGTCGCTTGCAGGAACGAGCAGCTCTTATACAGTGCTGTTATCGAGATGAGCTGGAACCGCCCGGGGGTGGGGGTGTGGGGGATGAGAGTCAAATATCTTGATCAGTTGACCCTGCCCAGTGGTTTTGTTGAATATCACAGAGGGCTGAATGGCCGTCCACATTCTCTCAGTGATGATTAGCACATACTAAATATATATTTTTTTAAATTCCTTCACAGTACTCACTATCGTAACAAGTGTCTCCCTTGTATCCCGTCTTACAGCCAGTGGTACAGACGCCCGTTGACATGTCACAAGCTCGTCTCCCCTCGCAAGTGTTGCACGCTGTAAACAAATTCAAATACAGGTTGATAAAGACAAGAACAACAACAGGATGTGTGGATGAAGTAAAGGGGAAAGGGGGAGGGGGGGGAGAGCTGGCACTGATGAAATGGCCCATTTTGAAGATGATATTGTTTTTTGTCTTGATTTTTATGGTGGGAGGATGTCAAATAGTTTCATTTTTAAAATCCCTTATATTAACTTCACCGTCTTGTCTGTCGTGGTCCCGCGGAAAAAAAACAACAAAAGTAAAAAAAATGACCCACTTCCCAGGGATCCTATCGAAATGAAATTTTGCACATAGAATTTTGTCACCTAATAATGCATTCTACCAAATTTCATATCCATCGAATGTACTATAATCGAATTAATTAATTTATAGATTATCTCTATGTATATCTATGTAGCATGTAAATGTTTATGCTAGTCGGTCGCGCGGTGCGTATTGAAAATAATCAATACTTTTAGTTATGTCTCATATATAAGGGTTTCATAGTCAAAAGCTCTGTCTTTACGGGTTGTTTAATATAACTAATGCCTACCGTTTGAGATGTTAATGGACAAGAAGCAACAAAAAGTAATCATTGAAACTCACTGGAAAGCCTGGACTGTTTATGTGATCTTCGTATCTAACGCAAGGTCTTAGCTCATCCCAGTGATTTTTTTTTGGGGGGGGGGAGGAGGGCCAAGGCTTGTGGCAGCCCACCACAGATAAGAATCGGGGCTACACCCCCTCTCCACACTCGCCAGCGATTTTTGTATCTTGTTATATCACAAACAGTTCATATTTTCTATACTAGTGACATTCAACACAGCACATCAGCGATTAACATCCGTTTTTTCCCTCGAATTCACTCTGTTACGCAGTATCGTTAATTTCCCTTTCGGTAAAATTGTCTTGTCTTATCTATACAGATGCAGCGTTCTATGCAGGCCCCGGCTATGAGGGTTCCACGCATTACCCATCCGCCTTTATTTCCCCTAACTAGGGTTAGGTACCCATTCGGAGCTGAGGGGGACTCGATGGATACGAACCCGTGACCATCGGTACGCCAGCCGAGGGCTCATGCCACTCGACCACCGTGCCGGAGCCCCAGTAATTTGACAACCCTGTAGAGTTTCATAGCTTGAGTGTCTCTAGGTAACTGCTGGTAACAGGAGTTAGAAACAAAGTAAGAGGAAGGGGATCAAGACGAAAAATTTTGATTGTTTTGAAAAAAAAGAGAGCTTGAAACTTGAAATTCAAGTACTCAAAATGTATATTTGATTTCCAATTTTATAATCTAAATTAATCAATTTAAATGTCTAACAGTTAAAAAAACAACCTATATAGTTATTTCCACATACAGAAAAGGCTGAACATTAATGAATTAAAGCGCTAAATCAAACAGACTTGTCCCCTACCTTCCCAGCAAAATTTTGTGTTACTTTCAGGAAAGCACTGGAAGCATGTTCCAGACAATGCACAGGTAGACTTATTGCAGGTGCTGCAATTTTCTGAACAATCAAGTCCGTATTGTGACTGGGCGCGTTGGCAGTCTTAAAATGTTTAGAAAGATTGAAATAAACAATAATGCAATCTTCAAAAACTGTACATTCCAGCTTACTTAATCTACATTTTGCAATAGTAATCGAATAAGAAAATTTTTATATATGCATCTGTATGTCAGCGGTAGGATTGTGTCTGGTACGGGCTTCCCCATACGTCTGTATGTCAGCGGTAGGATTGTGTCTGGTACGGGCTTTCCCATACGTCTGTATGTCAGTGGTAGGATTGTGTCTGGTACGGGCTTTCCCATACGTCTGTATGTCAGCGGTAGGATTGTGTCTGGTACGGGCTTTCCCATACGTCTGTATGTCAGTGGTAGGATTGTGTCTGGTACGGGCTTTCCCATACGTCTGTATGTCAGTGGTAGGATTGTGTCTGGTACGGGCGTTTCCCATACGTCTGTATGTCAGTGGTAGGATTGTGTCTGGTACGGGCTTTCCCATACGTCTGTATGTCAGCGGTAGGATTGTGGGTGGTACGGTCTTTCCCATACGTCTGTATGTCAGTGGTAGGATTGTGTCTGGTACGGGCTTTCCCATACGTCTGTATGTCAGCGGTAGGATTGTGTCTGGTACGGGCTTTCCCATACGTCTGTATATCAGCGGTAGGATTGTGTCTGGTACGGGCTTTCCCATACGTATGTATGTCAGCGGTAGGATTGTGTCTGGTACGGGCTTACCCATACGTCTGTATGTCAGTGGTAGATTGTGTGTGGTACGGCTTTCCCATACGTCTGTATGTCAGTGGTAGATTGTGTCTGGTACGGGCTTTCCCATACGTCTGTATGTCAGTGGTAGGATTGTGTGTGGTACGGCTTTCCCATACGTCTGTATGTCAGCGGTAGGATTGTGGGTGGTACGGGCTTTCCCATACGTCTGTATGTCAGTGGTAGGATTGTGTCTGGTACGGGCTTTCCCATACGTCTGTATGTCAGCGGTAGGAACACAGAGTCATACAAACTTGTCTCGTTTACAGGACAATCGGAATGTTATAACTTTCTTTTCTAAGTTTCCATCCTAAAAATGATTTCACTTTTAAATGTCTAACATTTTAAACACATTTTTATTAAATGGTCTCAACAAAATGAACCCAAATGGAAAAGTTTTAAACACAATTTATTGACACGTGTCAACTTACTTTTGAAAATAAACAAATCAAATGACTCAGAAAAGAAGCAAAATCAATGGCATAATAAGAATTCGGGAAAGGAGGGACTGAATAACACAGGGGTAGCAATTTAGTCTAAATGAGGAGGGCAGGACACAATCCGATTGCTGCGACGGTTTGCATTGACTATTAGAATAGGAAATTGGAGACTGAAAATACTGTTCCCTACTTTAAATATTTAATTATTATTTTTTATATTTTGTGTTTCAATGATGCTTAAATTGGTTCTCGAAGTGATAATCTCTCTTGTCTTTCCATCTTCATTTAGGGAGTGCAGTCTTTTGATCTCTATTCTGCGGTTGCCAGTGTGACAGGACTGGGACATCCTCACACCACTTCTCCGGTTCGGACACCTTGACTCCACGAGCCCCGAGAACCAACTCACCTCCGTAGATCTCGACCTCACAGATTGAGAACTGCGACGTGTTGCCAGTGCTCAAGGGGACGAACCTCAAGCGCTTACTGGATTGGTTAGGATCGAGTACAAACATCACAGAGAAGTTCTGTTCCATGTTCACGGTGATCTTCGGCATCATGTTGTCATTGGCGTCGTAGATGAAAATGTTGAAGGAAGTCGCGCGGTCTTCAAGCTTACTACCCTCTGTAGCAGAACAAGAAATCAATTTTTAAACTACCAAAATCAAGTCGGAGTCATTTCTGTTTTATTTTTAAATTTAAATTTGGTGGGGGTGCGGAATTGTTGGTAATGGCAAAAGGGGGGGTGGGGACATTTATTCAAAGGTACTTTTTTAAAAAAAAAGTGGGAGTTTGCAGCGGATACAAAACCCCACAAAAAAGGGCTTTTGTTAATTTCCAGGTACAGCAGTTTTAAAACAATCGGGTAATTATTAGCAAAACATATGTTGCTCTCTAAATATTTGTTGGTCCATTTAAAAAAGTTGTTTTTGTGAAATGTATTTTCAACTAAATTTAATTAATTTTTTTTTGTTTGGTTGTATGTTTATTGTATGTTGAAGAAGTAATCTTGGCTAAATCTTTTACGTGCTGTCTACATAATCGGGTTTGAAGATTTTCTTCTCTTCACATACAATGCAATATTCCCGTTCTTTCTGTGAAAACTTCTTTAGATCATTCTTTAAAAGCTGTTAGTAACATTTAAAATTTAATTTATTTTAAAAGAAACGCTAATGATATATTTATTAGTTTTTTTAAAATAAAAATGGAGTGTAAAATCAATAGCTTTTTTAAATATTAGCCATGTAATATTTAGTTATACAAATGTAATGGATGTAAGAAATAGTTCAACAAATGATAATGTTTTGTGCGCCCTAGTTAATAAATTAGTGGAAAAATACATTTTAAAAAAAGTAGATCTAAATAGTCCTTTAAAAAATGCACGTAGAAATTGGTTTCCTTTCTTTTTCAAAAAGTTGCATTTTCCGCGAAATAGATTTTAAAAATAATAAATAAAAAAAATAAAACAATATTATTAATCAACCATAAGATTTCGGAATTAAGAGACACTCTAAACTGCCAAAACAAAATTATAAGATCGTGTAAAGTAATAAACAAATTAAGACATAAATAATAACTCAGAGGTTAATAGCTTGAAAAAAATACCACAAAAAAAATGTATCCATTTTCATCGTGATCAGATAACGTTTTACCAGGTAAGCCTATGAGAACATTTTACCAGGTAAGCCTATGAGAACATTTTACCAGGTAAGCCTATGAGAACGTTATACCAGGTAAGCCTATGAGAACGTTTTACCAGGTAAGCCTATGAGAACATTTTACCAGGTAAGCCTATGAGAATATTTTACCAGGTAAGCATATGAGAACGTTTTACCAGGTAAGCCTATGAGAACATTTTACCAGGTAAGCCTATGGAACGTTATACCAGGTAAGACTATGAGAACGTTTTACCAGGTAAGCCTATGAGAACGTTATACCAGGTAAGGCTATGAGAACATTTTACCAGGTAAGCCTATGAGAACGTTTTACCAGGTAAGCCTATGAGAACGTTTTACCAGGTAAGCCTATGAGAACGTTTTACCAGGTAAGCCTATGAGAACGTTTTACCAGGTAAGCCTATGAGAACGTTATACCAGGTAAGCCTATGACAACGTTTTACCAGGTAAGCCTATGAGAACGTTATACCAGGTAAGCCTATGAGAACATTTTACCAGGTAAGCCTATGAGAACCATCCTGGAGATCTGAATGGCTGACTTAAGTGTTATCTCAAAGGCTTGGTCTC
Organism: Ampullaceana balthica; assembly: GCA_944989445.1. Lineage (NCBI taxonomy): Eukaryota > Metazoa > Mollusca > Gastropoda > Lymnaeidae > Ampullaceana > Ampullaceana balthica. Next base: position 30,148 of record CALYLW010001210.1, on the reverse strand, counting down.
TCTCCAGCTCTCTGGACACAAAACAGCCAGGTGGATCGACCTGACCGTCAACAGCGGCGTCCGACTTCCAGTTTAAGTATTTGCTCTCCATCGGCTTGACGTAGCTCCGCAGGCCGTAGTTTCGCCCTATGGAAAAGAAGAACGATGTCTACACGGACTGCCTCCACCAACCCAGTAAAGTAAATGTGTTCTTAAAGAAAAATATTTTTAAAAATACCACAAATCCGTAAAATTGGTTCTTTGTAAAACTTGTATATCGGACGACTTTCTATGATTTTAACCCCATTGATCTCAACTCTTGTTTTTCGTTATTAAAGCTCTTCTTGATTAGTGGAGAACAGACTTCGTAGATTTTGGTATTGGCGAAGAGTCATGCATCATTGGATTTGTAATACTACTCGACTTATTTAATAGCCGCTGTATCAACATTGCCTAAAATTGTAGAAGGTACGATGGGGTGATCACGTGTTAGGACGTTGCTACGAAAGAGCTACATTTTTTTGTTATGATTCTTACTGCATTCCTGTATACAACAATGACGACGAAACACAGGCTCTTTTGTTTAAGGTACTTGTCCGGCCTTTCAGCCTTGACTTAATACTACTCAACGATTTAGCCCTTCGTCCGAATTTTTAATTTTCCCCTGTCATCAAACTATAAGATTCTTTGTGAATAGTGAAAGGGATAAAACTATTAGAGATATTATTCCAGATGGAAATGCGCTGACATTTTATAATATCCCCCTTCTGTAGATTTTAGCCCGAAATTTATTATTTTAAAATGCTAATTTTTCGAATGTATCTAGAAATACTAAAAATAACATTTATTAATTTCGAAATTTGCGAATTTACAATCGATAAATTTTCATAAAAAGTCTGTTTATTTTAAAACTCCTTTTTATTAACTTGTGGTGTCTGTTTGAGCCCTTGATTGTTTGTTTGCTTGCCGAAAAAACTTTGGATCGAATTTTAAACTACTTTCTCGTAAGCTAGCGAGCTGAAATTTTGCAGGAAGACTCGTGCCGATGATAAAAATGATGTATCAAAATTTCAGATCGATCGAATGTGCTGTAATTAAATTATTGAATTTTAAGATTATTTTATTTTTCTATATTTATCCTACGATAGAGTGTCACGGTGGGTATTATATTGAACTACCCTTTTTTAATACTTTCCTGTTGCGAATCGTTGCTTATTACATTGATGATAGTATCTACAAATATATTCCCGATCGGTGCGCATTATATTAAACATGTTTTACGAGACATAACTATGATTTGGTATTTTTGGATTGTCTTGCGCTGCGTATTATAGTGAAAATTCTTTTAGTTATGTCTCGTATATAAAGGATTTATTTGAAATGATATTCGTACTTTTTATGTCAATTGCGTTGCTAAAGGTCTCTATTATTGTCCTTATCTTTTACAAAGGAGTTTTATGAACTTTTGAAGTTTCTAGATGAAGGTCACGGTGGTCGAGTGGCATGCGCGCTCGGCTGGCGTACTGGCGGTCACGGGTTCGAATCCATGAGAAGGCAAGGATTTGCTCCTGGGGCCTAATCCCCAGTGAAGTCAGGGTGCCCATGAGTCCACCCAGCTCCGAACACTAGTTAAGGAAACCAAGGCTGCTGTATAATGCGTGGAACCCTCATAGCCGTATCATGTTAACAACACTGCATCACTCGTCTGCCAACAAACCAGCATAGTCTTTGGCCGCAAATAGGTGTCACAAATGCAATTTCTCGCATACTGTTGTAATCTTCTAAGGCAGTGCTTCTCAAAGTGGTGGCCATCAGCTGCCGGTCCGCAGAAGTTATCAAAAAAGGACAGTGCAGGGAAAATAGTGCGCCGGTCCCTGGTACAATGGAAAAAATTCCTGCCGGTCTGCGATACTTAAAAAGTTTGAGAAGCATTGTTCTAAGTCATAGATAAAAAATGTAATCTTGGTACATAGTCATCCTTTGCAACATCGACGGATTTTTACCGTTTATCTAAAGGTGTCATTTTTAAAGGCCATCTTTAAAATCAAATTATTAAATACTAGCAAGGACTAAGCATTTTACGAAATGCCTACCTCACTTTAAATAGCAAAAATAATGCAGTTGCCTTCCTGGGAAATAGCGCTTAAATTGAACAGTTTTACCTTTACATTCAATTAACTACTAATATAGATCACATATTTATCGAATCTATCTTTTCTATCTTTGCAAAAAAACTATAAAAACAGAAAACAAATATTATACAGTCGAAATCCTCTTTACCACCACTAATATATACTGAGCACAGGTATTTAACTGTTGGGCCCCTCAAGATGATAGTTGTGAAGATGGGTAAGTTTTCACATCTGATTTCCATTGTCCGAGCGTTGATTTCCCAATTTGTTTGCCCGGTGCAGTTGGGGCTAGGGAGACCTTCGAATAGCAGCATCGTGTCAATATTTCTTGGGTCTGTAGAATATAAATGCGGTAATATTATTGGCTACCTTAAATAAAGAGTGCTACCTCGCTAATCATCCACTTGTTACATTACAAAAACACATTTTGTGACATAGAGAATGCTTCTAATTGCGAAAACTCAAAATGGATGCGAACTTTCAAAATTTTAAAGCACAGACATTTTATCTGCTACCGTTGCCATGCCGCTATCAGATGAATCAGCTATCCTTGTTAAAAAATCTCCCTATATATATAATTCACTAGAACAAGCACAAGACGAGTGCAAATAAGCATGACAAATGACCCTCGCTAGGCTCGGCCAAGGTAAACAAGAAAATGCTTTTATGGTTGGCAAGCTAGGGTGGTGCAGGTTAGATGAAGGTAACTAACCGCAATGCACATGTCTCGAGACCAACAATGCGTCGGCGGTAAACCCGAACGTTCACTCGCGTTACTCTGATTTCTTCGTGCTGTAATTTGTGTGCGTTCTTTCCACCTTTTCTTTGCACTTTCTATGAGCAAGTCTGTGGCGTTCGTTACGCCGCAGGTCGTATCTTGTAAATATATATGTCAGGAAAATTCTGTATACTTTTACAATTTCAAAGAGTGCATGAAAAGTCACATTAAAAATACTAACCAATTAGGTTGTAAATTTATAAAGCTTTAAATAACACATAAACCCTATGGATGTCACCAAAAAAAAGTTCCTGTCAAAGAAAATCTACACTGTCAGTCGGATAAGAATAGTTTTAAAACATATCTTAACTAAACACCTTCTCAGACAAAAACGAAGACTGGTAAATGTAAGATAAAAAAATGAATACATTGGCTGCTCGTTCAAGCCAAGGGCATTTAGAGATTGGCACATTTAGTGATTGGAACATTTAGTGATTGGAACATTTAGTGATTGGAACATTCATAAGCTCCAGTAATTGGGAATAACAGCGAAAATACACGCCTGGATAAACTCGTTCTGGGAGAATAGAACGATCCGAAACCGCATATATCCAGGGAAGCTCGGCTAGAGGACGGAATCCGCAGGGGTCTGCCTTGAGGCCTTGAGCTGTACGCTATTCCTAGCATACGTGTGCGACATTCAAAAGTCTATCGAGTGCCAGAGCATGATGTTCGCAGACGACTTGGTTGTCTTGACGTCAGGTAAAGACGTAGCGAATTTGCAGTACAGACTAAAGCGCGACCTCGATAAGATCGAAGCATATGCCAAAAAGTGGAAACTAATAGTGAACACACAAAAAACCTTCCATTCCATTTTTACAAATGGAAGGAATGCACTTAAACACGATGTTGTGCTTAACATCTGCGGGAAAAGGCTGAAATGGGACAAGGAGCCAATGTATTTGGGCGTGCGACTGGACCAGAAACTGCAGATGCACAATCATATACGTGAATTGCGAGCGAAAACCACTGCTCAATTATCCCTGGTGAAAAAAAACTGGCTAGCACTACTTGGGGAGCTAACGCAAGAACTCTGAGAGCTCTTTACCTCAGTAAAGTGAGAGGCGCCATTGAATACAGCATCCCTGTCCAGGCCTTCTTCGAGCAGAACAGCGCTCGAGGACCTGGACAGACTCCAAAACCAAGCTCTAAGACTGGTTTGGCGGGCGATACGTACCACACCCAACGCTGCGGTAGAAATCCTGGCAAACGTGGAACCGCTCAAAGTACGGCGAGAGAAGGCAATACTAACTACGGTGGAAAGATACCGTAGAATGGACCGTAACGAACCCCGCTTTCAGATGCAAGACAGGTGGGTAAAACGTTCGCGACTGAAACGACCCTCCTTTATATGTGGTCAACAAGCTTGAGGTTTCAGTCAATTTACCCAAGAGCAGGGAGAAAATATCCATGGTCCCGGTGAGGGGACCTCACGAGTGCTTCTCTACGCCCGATCCACGTTTGACACTGGCAAGTGTCGCGGTGGGGAAAAATAGTCCAGTAGAGCTTCAGCACGAAGAAGCGCTGTTAACTATTGATGCTTATGGAACCGGCGTAGTGAGAGTTTACGCAGACGGCTCATGCTTCACACATGGACGAAGCGGGTACGGTGCACTGATTGAATACCCCGCGGGGGGACCAGCAGCAGCTGAGCTATCTGGACCATGTGGAAAACTAGCCTCGAGTGGGGATGCCGAGCTAGAAGCAATTCACAGGGGTGTGAAAGAAGTGCGCCTACTTCCAACAGTCTTCACCGACTCAAGATCCTCTCTGGAATCTCTGGATCGGAGCTCATTGGAGACGAAAACTGTCAATGCTGTACTGGAGATCGTGGACAACATTAGATCTCGCGGGGGCATGGTCGTCCTACAGTACATTACAGGGCACGCAAAAGTACCACAGCAGTATTATCTTCGAAATCTTGTCGTCATCTCTTCGTCCGTCGGTCGGGCGGAAAAACAAAAGTAAAAAATGACACATTTCCCGTGATGCTATCGAGCTGAAACTTTGCACATAGACTTGTGTTACCTGACAATGCATTGTATCAAACTTTCAGATCTATCAAACGTACCGTAATTAAATAAATGCATTTTTAGTTTATCTCTATGTAACTCTATATAGCCGTCTGTTATTGTTTACATTTTAAGTGAATTTAGTCGCGTTCAGTCTGTAAATGTTTGTCCCGCGATGGGTATCATATTGAACATAATCAATACTTTTATTTATGTCACATATATAAGGGATTTATAGTCACAAATAATTTTTAATGGGGTTGTTTATTTTTAAAAAATAAACGCCATGGTGGGCAGGTCCGATTGTCCACCGAGAGTCAGAAGGCCGACAAGCCCAACAAAATAAAAATTGGATGGATGTGAGGCACAAAGAATGGCTTAACCCACGCCTCACTTGTGCCAGATTCCCACGTAGCGCCCCGCTGGTCACTCACTCTTGCCCGAGCTGTACAAGAAGTCCGGGGGTCGCCTCACCGTGAACACCAGCGTGAGAAACGTGAAGTAGTACGGCCCGGGGAGAGGTATCTTGATGTCGCTCAGGCTGGCGACCGTGTTGCAGGTGCTGTCGTTGTGGTCGAGCAGTCGAGCCAAGGGTGGCTTTATGATGTCCGTGGGTGAGATGTCAACTTGAGGTCGGAAGATAAAAGTAAAACCCAGAAACGACCACAGAACTTTCTGATTACTACTTTTTGTATTGAACAAAAAATATATTTTGTTTTAATAAAAGGAAGAAATATAAGTTTAAATTAAATTTTTTTAAAGAGAATAAATCAATATAAGGTGTTTGGAGAAGCTCTACATATTGTCTTATTGGACTATATTCTAAGGAATTTTTAAATGAAAATTATAACAATTCTCAAAAATTTGAATGACATTAGGTGGAGCAATACAATTTTCTCCTTTCTCGCACTCCCACACCCTCCAGGTAAAAAAAAAGCCTCAATTCAAAATCCTAATTTAAAGACATCAAGTCCATACATTTCTTTGTAACATTTAATATTACTTAAATGGTTCCTTTAAACTCTAAAAATTATCTCAGTGCTGGAATTTATGAAAATCATACAACTTATATTTTGTATGTCATTCGCATAACTCCAAATTACTTTGGTCTCCATTTACTCGGTACCTGTATCACATTTCATGATAGAGATTTGCGTTACTGAGATCATGTTCACGTATCTTTCTAATAGGTTAAAGGCCTGCACATAAAGTATTAACTGTAACTGAGTATTTTTTTTAAATTCTTAGCATTTATGATATTTCAAATCATCTAAAAAATGAAAATGAGGTTGGTCCAATGTAGGACTCGGTGGTTAAAAATTTATTTCGCAACAAAATAATCTGATACTCTCGTTAGAATTATTCAAAACTGCATCGGGAGTCAAAGGGGAGCAATTTAACCAAGTATATAAAAAAAAAGGTTAACTTTTCTGTTTTAAAAGAGTTCTTTTCATTTATATCAGTAGCTATTATGTAGTTTAGAAGAAATTTTGAATATTTCCGGCAGTACTCAAGACGCTTTATGCTAAGGAGCCGCATAAATGACGTCACGCGCCTAGAGGGAGAGGGGGTCACGCATCTGTGACGATGTGTGACGAGGGGGATGGGGTGTTTAAGGAACGTGACGTCACATTTAAACGCGCGGATTTAAATAAAGTTCCAATTGAATATTTAATTGCTTTCAATATATTTAGTGACGCATTCAATGCAACATGCACATTTTAAATTAGAAAATACGGCTCTTAGGAGGTTGGGGTCAAAGCTTTGCGACATCATATTGGAGGGGGGGTCTCTTTTTGTGTGACAAAGTGTGACGAGACAGGGAGGGGGGGTAAAAATCGGTCAAAATTGCGTTACGTCATTTATGGACGGCCCCTAACTATTTAACGTTAGACGCGTAACGTTAGTTAACTCGCAAAGAGAACACTGAGCGGCAATGTTTAACATACATTCTTATATCTCATAAATCTAAAATAAAATCAAAAGAAGACAAAATAAATGGAACGTTTAAACACTGCAAGTCAAGTTTTCCTCGTATTATAGGCTATCAAACAATCAGATAAGTACTAGCGGGAGAGGTGGTAAATAAAAGTTTTTAAAAGTCACATTCAGAAAGTGACGCACTATTCTACCGCAACATAGTCTGAACACGACGGAATAAGTTGCCTCGGCGTCTAGTGTTTTTCTTTTAGTCTTATAATCGAATCATCATCACCAATTACCATATTGACACAAGTAGCCGAAGTAGGGTTTCCTGCACCGATCACCCTCCAGACAGGAACCATTCACATGGCACGCCTGCTTTGAGCAGTGACACTTTTTGTCGCAGGCGGGACCAAACCAGTCGGGCGTAGCGCATTCTGTGGAGGGGGACAGAAACGCCGTACTGTAATACCCAAGAAAAAAAAACTAGGTAAACTGAGGTTTTAGACCATACGTCATTTATTTCTTATTCCCATCCATCTTTGTATCAGCATAGTGTGTATTTAATTATTGCATTTGGCCTAACGAACATTACGCAGTCACTTCGTTTAGTCACGTTATGTAAACAATCGTGTGCCTCACAAAATAATGCTAGATTTCGCTGGTACACATAATTAGCACTTCCGGAAAATATCGAGACAACGAGATTGGTAGAATGTTACAGTATCGCTATTAATAACCAAATAATGGGCATCCGTTTTATCATTATCCAGGTCAAGTCGCATCAGAGGCAAAAATGTGTGCACTTTGAGGGGCGCTAGCAATGATTAGTTTTACTTCCCGGTAATTATGGACCGTGCCAATTGTAAATACCATGATGCTATTATGTTGTTAGACATCGCTGTCTTTTACGAGCCGTTCTTCTCCAAGATGGCTTTTTGTAGATAAAATTGCTTTCCGAACTTACCAATGTCTTAAAAACAGGTGTGTTATTTAAAGAAAAGAAACAAATATACATTATTAATTATTTTTTGAGAAATACTTTCTGAAAAACTAAAATAAAAAATAACAAATGAACATTGAATATAAAATCTGCAGAAGAAAAACAGTGAGATCTATCTGAAAGACAACGCTATCATATAATTAAAATAGTACCCGAAGTTTTTGTTAGTTTATGCGGCGTTACACCACTGGCTATAAAAAGTGTAAACAAATCTTTTTTGAAGCCGTTGCACAATAGATCAAACTGAGCAATGTGGCTTCATAGCTTGTACACATTTACCACACACAGACACACACACACTCACACCCACACACCCCCCCCCACACACACACGCACACACCAACACACAAACTTAATAAAAGTGTAAAGTTGTTTTCAAAATTTACTTGGGTTGTTAAGTTTGAAACATTAACGTGAAAACATTCTGTTTTTAAAACGATAAAAACATGGTTAATATCATTCAAGTTTAACCGGCTTCTCTGAGAAATTTCGATACCCTAATTTGACCTGTGGCGTCACCGTCCTCTATTAACCAATGACAAACAGTGTCTCGATTGAAAACAACATACAATATATAGGGCTATTGATGTTTAGACAATAAATCGTTTTAAATAATCCATCTGAAAGATTGTACTTATTTTATAAAAACAATAATCTAGTGCTTTTAAAAATGCTACGTATAAAGTAGGGTTGTTAAACGATAATCGGAAATCCGATTATCGGTTTTCAAAGCTATAATTGGTTTTAAAATTTCCCAAAACGATAATCGAGTTTTATTTTTATTAAAAATCATTTCTGTACTGGAAACTTCAACAAAAAAAATATTCGAACAACATTTACTCCCGCATTTGCTGACATTTCATCCAATACGACAGCCAATGCTTGTTTATTTACAAGATTGGAGCGTTCCGTACAGTGTTTTTGTAAATTAATACATTTATTGTTTGGTGAAAAGTGTGACGTCATTAAGTCTGAAATTGACAAAAATAGACTTAATAAATGCAGTCTCTATTGTCGAAATCATGATGTAGGATAGAAATAAAATGCAATTCCCCTCATTATATATTGCGTGTGACATCATTGCGTTAATTTCACCCTTTACGCACTATCTTCGCCAGCCCTACAAACGGCATTTTCTTAATACAACGAAAACTCTGACGTCATTTCCTTATTCAACGTCACATTCGCTTTATAATAATATATTTCTATGAAGTCAGCGGTAAAACGATAACCCGTTTAAATCAGATTTACATAACCCGATAATCGGTTTGCCACAAAAACAAAAAAAAACAAAAAAACGAAATTATCTACCCTAGTATAAAGTCGGATACGTTTTCACATTTTCTTAATCGTTGCCTCCCTTTAAAAAGATATTATCTGGAACAAAGCTCTGTTTTGACGTAGAATAAATATCAGTAAATAAGAGCAACTAGTTTTTTTTATTTAAAATAAATTAATATTTTGTTTAGTTTTGTCTTGACAGCTGAAGACATAAACCCTAAACATTCTAGACATAAACCCTAAACATTCTAGACATAAACCCTAAACATTCATTCCCGAGCTTCAACGCTATTACGTACATTAACCTTTATTCGGTCTTTCCGCTAACATGCCTATACTCATAGCTCTAACCAACAGTCTATGACTGTCCCTTTAGTGAACACTTCACAACTAAAAACAAACCACACCCACCTGTGGCTGCCAATCGGAAGTTAACGACTACAAGAACCACGAAAGCCATCAGTTTGTGGCGCTCATCCATTTTCTTGTGAACCCCGGACTGTAGAGTAAACATTTTATGTTAGATTCATGGGAGAAATGATTCAGAAACAACACTTGGGGGTCAAAACACACATCCTGCCCACTGTGGTCATTTAACTGTCGGATTAGTTTTCATGACTTCTGTAATGTTTTATAGATTTATGACAACTGCAGTACAGCGTGTTAACCCTTGTTAACCCTTGTTAACCCTTGTTAACCCTTGTTAACTGTTGTTTGCTTAGGGTTTTTTTTTATCTTATAGGATCGTTAGTGTTTCTAGGTTCAGTAATTTAAGTCATGGAGTAACTCTTCTCAGATGTGAATATTCACCAGTAATGAATCTTGGAGCACTTTTTTGAATTTGTTCTCTTTTAAATGTTTTCCTTTTGTAGATAAGACCCATACAAAATATGCATATTCTGGTATAGATATAACCAATATATGGCGGTATTTTATTTTTATGTTTTTGTTATATTATTTGTAAATGTTTATTTTTATAAAGCCTACAGTTTGGTTGGAGTTTTAACTATTTTAATGACACGGGCATTCAATGACAGTTACTCATTTATTATTTCTTTTAAATACTCTGCATTTTTTTGGATTAGTTGTTTTCCATGAATAAAATAATTTGCATTTGTTTGTTCCCTTTTCTTTGATAATCTTAACAGTTGACACTTTTCTGGGTGGAAAGACATTCTCAATTTAGTTTAACCCCATTTTTTAAATCACCCAATACTTTTTGAAAGTTACAATTTAGTAACTAAATGATGATCGTAGTTAATATGAATAAAATTACCTTTCGCATATAACTGACAATATTGATAATTATTATTAGGCGGTATTCAACTTATATATTCTTAGTGCGCAATTTATGAAAAGTGTTGAGAATATGGTGAGGAAACATCTGTAGAGTCATTACGAAGCCTTGGACAATTCTGTAAAACTATGTATGGCTCTCAAATTATAAAAGGTATTTTCTTGAAAATTTCAATGAAATTTGTTTTCGAAGAAAATTGAATTTGTTTTATGCAATAATGTAAACAGAAGTTTCCTTCCGTTTGGCAATCGTAAACTGCCGTGTGTTTCGGGAATTTTAATTTCTTCTCGTAACTTTTTCATTGTGGTTAAAATAATTAATGCGTATAAAAATATGATTGTAGTCTGACACTACAAATCGATGGTCTGACACTGCGCGATGGTCTAAGTGGTAGCGCACTGGACTATCGATCCGAGGTAGAACCCGAGTCGCGGTTCGAGCCCAGGTACTGGCAAGGCCCATGGCACATTGTGCTGGCCACACATTCCCCTGCTCGTTAGTGGTGGCTAAAACTTGTGAACGCTACATCACTTGCCCCATAGTCCGTTACGGACTGGAATGGGATCATACATACATACAAATCTGATAAAAAATATTTTCATGACATAAAAACCGTCATAATATTTACAAATCTACTCATTATGCAAGCACACTGATAATAACATTTCCAAAAGGATTATTCTAAGGACAAAGAGGCAAATATTCACAAGATAACGCAGGACACCCAACGCTCACTGAAATATGTGTGTTGGGGATAAATCGTCATCACACACACCTAAAACATTCAGAGGCGTGAATAAAATTTGCATACTAAAATCTAGTCAAAGGGTTTCTAGTCTTCATTTCTTTTATTCACGTGACATAGTTTGCAGTTTATATTTCAACTTTACTTTTTCTAAGTGATCACGGTCAGAGCGTCAATCATTCTGGCTCTTATAGATATACTTAAGGCAGGGGTGGGCAAACTACGGCCCGCGGGCCGCATGCGGCCCGCTACGGAGTTCTTTGCGGCCCGCGGAAGGCTGAGGTAGTATCGAAAAAACTTAATAAGTTTATGTTAAAGATGGTTGTACTTGATTCGAGGCTAAATTTTGGTTAGGTGCGGCCCCTTGATCTTTCATTTCTTACTAATGTGGCCCTGGCCCTAAAACGTTTGACCACCCCTGACTTAAGGGATTCCGATATAATTGTGTAAAGGGATCATATTTGGTAAGTAAACTAATCCCCCTCCCCTCTCTCTCCCTCTTTCTTTCTTTCTTTCTTTCTTTCTTTCTTTCTTTCTTTCTTTCTTTCTTTCTTTCTTTCTTTCTTTCTTTCTTTCTTTCTTTCTTTCTTTCTTTCTTTCTTTCCTTCTTTCTTTCTTTCTTTCTTTCTTTCTCCTTGTCTCTTTTTTTTGTTTATCTTTTTCACACAAATATAAATTTTAAATAATAATTTGTGTAATATGTTGTTGTTTCTTTTTAAATTCACTTGGCTACCACTAGATGACACTAAACGTACCCAGTGCAAAGGGGCAGAACTTCTGCGGCTTTCGCGTAACGGCATCAAACTTATCAGTCTCTTTGACAAAATTAAATTTTTTGAAAGAACATAACTTATCCAATTTTCTTGCCTCTTTTGTTTTCTCTAAAAAGAATTAAGGAGAATAAAATACAAGTTTTAATGTTTTATATCTCTTATTAAAAAATCTCAATCTGAGCAGTTTGCAATAAAAAGATCCAATGTAAACTCCTTATAAGGCCAATGATCGCTGTGTATCATCTGTTCGGATCTAGCTGTTGGTTGGTTATCTGTAATGTAAATATACCCCGTCGAGCACAGATCTGCGCAGGTCGGAAGAGATTGTATCGCAATTTAGCTAATACTTATACTAGTGACATGCATGTAGTTTTAGGATTTTTGTGTTACAGTTATACATCACTGTGTTTCTTCAAGTTATATATCTTATCATACATTGTGAAAAATATTTGTCTACCAGTGACTCTCATTCAATTCCGCCACAATGCGAACTACCATTCATTTCCAACATCACTTATAGATAGACCAATTCCGCTACAATGTGAACCACCATCTATTTCCTACATCACTTATAGATAGACCAATGGGCCAGCAATTAAATTGGGAGTACTATATCCAGACTATTTGACGATTCACCTCTAAAAAAACACAAAAAGTCTTTACAACCGCTGTGTCGCTTGTAATTGCAATCCATAAAATTATAAAACCACTTTTAATAACTTAATAGTCATTTGTAAACATGTAAATAAATAAAATAAATTAAAATTATTTTAAAATATACCATTGGAAATGATAACGAAAAAATATTTTTTTTAATATGTCTATTAAAATTTGTACACTAATATGTCATTGATTTTTCTGGCATATGTTGTTAATTTATGTCATACAATGTTATAGATCTGTGATGCAAGATGTTGAGCTCTGAGGTTGAACTGATCTTGCTGAATCGCCTGTTTTGAGTTTGCCTATCTGTGTGGCAATCTGTTGACGGGACACACATGAACACAGGACAAACTTGAACACAGGACAAACTTGATCACAGGACAAACTTGAACACAGGGAAAACTTGAACACATGGCAAACTTGAACACAGGACAAACTTGAACACAGGACAAACTTGAACACAGGACAAACTTGAACACAGGACAAACTTGAACACAGGGCAAACTTGAACACAGGGCAAACTTGAACACAGGACAAACTTGAACACAGGACAATCTTGAACACAGGGCAAACTTGAACACAGGACAAACTTGATCACAGGACAAACTTGAACACAGGACAAACTTGAACACAGGACAAACTTGAACACAGGACAAACTTCAACACAGGACAAACTTGAACACAGGACAAACTTGAACACAGGACAAACTTGAACACAGGACAAAATTGAACACAGGACAAACGTGAACACAGGATAAACTTGAACACAATACAAACTTGAACACAGGACAAACTTGAACACAGGACAAACTTGAACACAGGACAAACTTGAACACAACGTTTAAACATGCTGGCAAGTACCGCGATTTAAAAAAGATAATCCGACAGCCTTTTATGTTTGTGTTTTTATAGCAGAGTGCGAAATCCTTGAAGCGTCGGAATGAGGTGAGCAGTACATTGATGTTAATCACAGGTCGTATTTGGGGGGAATGTAATTAATTACAATTTAAACTTAACCATTTTTACATTTCAAAATAGGCAAAGCAATAAACAAATAAGAATCATATTTTCCTCAGATGTTTTAATTTTAAAAAATATGATGTTGCTATGAGGCAATATAACTTTATTGTGATGTCATTTACATTTGTTAACAACTATTGAACTGATGGTACAGGTATGTTTACAAATCACCGGCTTATCTTGGCAACAATTGGGCAGCTAAATCCTCGGCGCTTCACTAAATTAATACAAACGAACGCAAAATGCCTGCAGGTAGAAAATTAATCTATAAAACTAACAACATCATCAGTGATGTAGCTAAACATCGCGTAGTCAAAGTGGTTATAGATTCTTTCATAAGCCTTTAGAAAACCAAACGACAGCAGCAATACAAGTCAATTACAAACCTTAACATATTACTGTTCTTGTCATAAGCTATAACTTGCGTCAGCATAAACAACAAACTTGTTTTCTAGCCCGCAAACGGGACCAATTTTTTTGTTTTGATCTATTAATTTGACATTAAATACATTTCCCTTATAGGAGAGTGCAAGAAGATCACATAAATCTTATTTTTTATTTTAAAGTTTGGGCAGGGCAGGGATAGGCAACCCTTGGCTCGCGGGCCGCATGCGGCTCTTACGATGTCAAGATTGTGCTCTCCCGGTTCCATTCTCAAATATTAATATCTTTGTTATTTTATTTTCAACATTCATTTTATTGTCTCTTTAAAACTGGGAAATTTTGTTACTTTTTGTTCTTCCGTCTCAAAAGGTTGGCGACCCCAGGGATAGGGAATGGGAGGATTTTGAAAAAAAGAAATCATCGATGAGCCAAATGGTAACCAGCCATCCCAAGGTAAGAGGTGTGAGGATAATTCCATATAGTGCCGTATGGGTTGGTGAATGGGAAGGGGGGGGGGAGAGAATCGTGTAGAAATTCTTTAATGAACTGTGTCTTAAACTCGAATGAGATTCTCATTAAGCAACTGAAATAGGCAAGTTTCATATGTTTCAGGCGGGTGTTTGGTATAAAAGTTAAAGAGAGATCAATAAGTGAGAGAATGAGTGAACTGCATATGTAAAACCTCATAAGCGCCCCCACACGTTTTTAGTCATATTAAATCAAAGTACTTGAACTTATAAGTTTTAAATTATTTTCTTCTTTTTAGTCCACTTATAAAAAACGTGGTTTTTAACAATCTTTTTTTCCTCTATTTATTTTGAATACAAATAAGTTAAATTAAAGATTTCATTGACTACCTACAAGCTAAGATTTCATTGGCTACCTACAATTTAAGATTTCTTTGGCTACCTACAAGCTAAGATTTCATTGGCTACCTACAATTTAAGATTTCATTGGCTACCTACAAGTTAAGATTTCATTGGCTACCTACAATTTAAGATTTCATTGGCTACCTACAAGTTAAGATTTCATTGGCCACCTACAAGTTAAGATTTCATTGGCTACCTACAAGTTAAAAAGACTTACAAATATTTTAAAATATTAATAATTTTTATAAATAAGATATAGATTAGTATATTACATATTTGTTTATAGATTAGTATATAACATATTTTTAAATTTTATAGATTAGTATATCACATATTTTTCTTAAAAGTAATGAACTATTTTGAGTAATTTTTTTGAGTGAAGTAAATTAAAATTATATTTCGTAAAATGAAAGTCGAATTTTAGAATTTGATGAGCATATGTTAAATTTTAGTTCATCCCATTAAAAATAGTGTTTCATGTAAATGATTTTCACAGCTGCATGAATAGACATTAAAAAAACGAAGAAAAAAACAGGCGGATTTTCGAAGCACTTTAAAATCGAATAAAAAGCAAATAATGGCCCTAAACATAAGAATATGCAGTAGCGTGTGAGTTCATGTTCAGCGTGTGTTCCGACATCAGCCAGTTAATGCGGTTGGAGCTATCTTTTCTGGTGCGTCTAGACTCCCATGTATCACAGAGATTGGAGCCAGGTTCAATTTGCGGGTCCTCTTCAACCAGCTCAAGACTTGGTGACAAATGAAACACAGCATCCAAACACCGAGAAAGATGCTCATGGATACTAACAGAATGTACGCCCATTTATATTCTCCGCCAGCCTTTTCTGAGATGAATCAAACATTTATTAATTTACTTGATTAAAATTTTTTTTTAAAAATGGTTTCTGGCATAATTATTTTAAAAAATACAATTATCAGGGGACCGGGGCAACGAATTTCGTTTTTTCCTTATATGAGCTAAATTAATATTTCTTTTTTAAACATTGGACAATGGGTCAAAAGATGGATCTTGATAAATACTTCACTTCCCATAGGAAATTGTACTGCTACTGTCCATTCAATTTTTGGCCGGGGAACCACAATCTTTTTGTTGTTGGTGTAATCTTTTAACGCGTTTTTACCCATTCGACTTTACACGCTCTTAACAAATATTAACACACATATCCATCATTATCAAGATTGCAGTGTATAGGGATTTTGACATTTACATCGAGCACCATTTGGGGCGACGAGGCCTTTTATATTTTTTAAAATGTTCATTAATGATAGGAGCTTTGTAATTATTTTATCAACCGATCGCCCGTGTATTTTGATAAGTTTTTAAGTAAGTCAACAATATTTAATTTAAAACAAATTATCACTTATTTTGGGGCGCTTGCCCTTAATATATTTTTTTCCTATGTAAGTTTTTAAAATAATTTTTTATTCATCCAATCGCCATGAAACTTTGTTGTTTCTTAAAGCACACTTCCGCGAAGGTTTCTGGCTTAATTGTTTTTAAAACGTTCTACGCATTGGCTTTTTTGAATTTATTCCTTTATACTAAGATCGCAGCAACGCGCCACGGATCAGATAATGCCTTATAAAGAAAGAATCCTTGACTGTTCTTTTATTGTTTTTGACATTTTTAACGATGTAAGACTGTAGTTGAGTGCTTAGTGTTTTCAGTGAGGAGACTTTGTTGACTTAAGACTGCTACACAGCAATTCTGTTTTTAGCGCTGTCCCTGGCAAACTCGACTCATTTCTTGTCATGCTTAACTTACTATCGAATGACGTTATGATACCCAACAGGGTTGCTGTGACGGCCATCCCGTGTTTTGTTTCCGCCCTCTGAAGACTCATCTCAGAGGGCCTCCTTCTAAGTCTTGTAGATATGTTACGAGCCAATGCCCGAAGTTCAGCCATTTCGCGAACTGGCCGACCAATTCAAAAGTTGTCCGACACATCGGTAAGTGGCACATCTGTCGCTTCTGGCGTGAGAGCGTGCACGTGGTAGCTAGGGAGGTGACAGCAGTGACAATAATATTCGTCTGCCGTTGGGACTAGTTCTTATTATTTTGACACAGGATCATTTTACCAAGTTTGTATTATTGCGACCTCTCAAAAGAAAACCAGCAGAAGAAGTTGCTTACCAGCTTCTTGATGTCTTCACCACATTAGGGGCTCCAAGCGTGCTTTATTCAGGAAATGGAAAAGAGTTTATGAAAAAAGATTTAAATGAACTTAAGAACGTGTGTCCGGAACTAAAACTGGTATACGGAAAACTGAGGCATCGGCAAAGCCAATGTTACATCGAACGTGCCTACCAAGATGTCAAGATTATAATAATGACATGGATGCACAAAAATGAATTAAAACATTGGACCGAGAGTCTCCGAATTGCTTAATTCAGCAGTCGCCATATGAGGCAATGTTTAACTGCAAAGCAAAAGTTGGGCTTAGTACCTCAGTTATGCCCAGAGAGGTTATCGATAAGCTGGTAACGGAGATAGATCTTGAAAACGCCGAACAAGAAACGGAGGATGCTATAAATCAGTGCTTCTCAAACTTTTTAGTATGAGGGACCGGCAGGAATTTTTTTTCGCTGCACCAGGGACCGGTGCACTATTTTCCCTGCACTGACAATTTTTTCTGTCCTATTTTGAGAACATCTGCGGACCGGCAGCGGATGGCCCACGGACCGGCACCGGTCCGCGTACCACCACTTTGAGAAGCACTGCTATAAATGATGGTACTGCCTCCAAAAATGTAGATGCTGCCTCGCTGGCATTGGAACCATAGCAAATTTCAGACCGTTTGCCCGACTATAACCATGCGAAAAAGTATGCAAAGTGTTTGAAAAAGAGCGTAGTTCAACCCATTCTTGTGAATCATGTGGAAAAGATTTGCATGCAGTTTGTGGAATCAGCAGTGAAGCAGACGGAGGTAAAATAACTTGCAGGCTATGTCACAATTAACAAGAAATCAGCTGCTCGCGAAAGTTTTCAAGGCCAAGCAGCCAAGATGAACAGAAATTCAGATGCAAAATTGCCACCAGTGAAAGTTGGAGATAAGATCCGCGTGTGTATACCACGTGTTGATAGAGGTAGCGGTGGTCCAAGAAGCGTTCTTGCAGTTATCATGAACGTTGAGGATGGCTTCAACAAGCTAGGAAAAACATCTCAAACAGCTAACCCCAGAAGCGAGTTTTGCATTGAGCAAGAGAAACTTTTCTCTCTGGAATCCGTCGCCACAGAAGAAAAATCATTACGAACCGTCGCGTCTTCCCAATCACTGATCGGCGGCCTGTGCTACTCTCGATACAACTGCAGTACTAAGTGCGAAACAAATCGCTGTAAATGTATGAAGAACAAACTGTTGCATGGTTCAAAATGCCATAATAAAAGTTCATCTTGTTGCAATAAGTTATGACAGAAAGAGATACTTTACTATACTTTATAAGCTTCACTATCGTAATTGATTTTTATCCTTTGTTAATAATATTCAATGTTAAGTATTAAATTATATTGGTCAACGACAATCTGCTCATGACTTCTTTCTTCTGCCAATCGATCCAGGCTATATCGCGAACTGGCCGGCAAAAGGCCGAATTTCGGATTTTGGCGGCTAATTTACAGCAACATTGGCCAGTTCCCGAATTGACCGGCCTTTTCTCGAAGTAACCATTTTTGGGCTTTGGCCGCCACAGCTATATATCTTGGTAGAAGAAACCGTTTGACCGACTTCCTCGTTCAAACAAAACTGGGCGGTGGCCAATGTTCGTTGGTTAGTGTGTTGGCCAGTGTTGGCCAATGTTCGTTGGTTAGTGTGTTGGCCAATGTTCGTTGGTTAGGGTGGTGGCCAATGTTCGTTGGTTACGATGGTGGCCAATGTTCGGTAGTTAGTGTGCAAAGTAAAATAGCTCGTGTGAAATGTTGCACAGCATCTTTTTTTAAAAACTTTGCTGCGCGGTAATTCAAAACTGCTGCGCGGCGTCGGTCAGATATGTGCGTGGATGCGTTGCTTAAAGGGTATATTGGTGGTGACCATCTTGTACGTAGCTAAGCAATTGCTTGTGTGTGTGTGTACACCACGTGTCAACACGTTCTGTTCATTGTTTGACAGGATGAGCCACTCACTGTCCTTCTTTTCAAGAAGAAGTTTCTCTATTATCCGAATAGAAGTGGGAAAACTTTGTATCAACTTGCAATGAATATTGTTTCCCCCGTCATGTGCTCAAAGAACTGAATGCTCAACTTGTGTTTAACGGTACGAGAAAACGTGTTACAGAAATAATGGCCAGGGTTCAGCGTTGCCACAATGGAGTAAATTAACTAACGCAAATAGGAAAAAGTCCACATGGAATATAGAGTACTCTTTTATGCTTTAAAAAATGTTTTTTCTATTTCTATTTATTATTTTTAACCTTTATTTAAATTTAACTTCTGAATGTCACTAAATAAATTTCTGAAACTCAAATTCGTGAACAGCCTTGTCATTTCATGTTTGAAATCAATTGACAGCGCATCATGGTATGCAAATGGAACGATTTTCATTACGATATAAATCAAAGATCCGGGTATTCTTGTTAAACTTATAGACCTTTGTTGACTCTACGTTAACTGAAGTCATCCTAATGGGCTTTACACGGATGAAATGTTTCTCACATTTTTGTAAACAAGAAGTTCGCAGACATTGTGGCTCCTTATTAATGCTGAAAAACATATTGTTGTTAACGAAAAGCTGTCTAAATGTAGTAAGTAACCTTATCTTATCTTATCTTATCTTATCTGTTTACAGACGCTACTTCTATACAGAAGATTATTGCGTCCTACGCTTATCTATGGTTTGTGTTTAGTCTTACCTTTTATGTAAAATACGCTCCCTCTATATAGAAGATTATTGTATAGGCCTTGTCATTTCTAAAACAAGAAAACGTCATAAAAAATAGAGTAATGTTCTATTTTTAGATTACGTTTTAGCGGATCAATGTTTTTAAGCATAAATACAATCGAATCAATAAGCTCTTAAAATTGTAAAATTACGAAATTGTTTTTCCTGTTCAAGGCAGTTACGCTGTCTTAAGTTAACGAAGAATTAACAAATAGCTGATAAGACACTTCCTTCTCAATATACCTGCATTTACATATTGACTCGTATCTTTTATTAAATTTTTATGAAATTCGTCCTCCCCAAAAAGATACATATATCTCAAATAGTTATATAAATATATTTACGCCATATTATGACAAGAGCTATTCTACACTTATCCATGTATTGAGTTTAGTCTGTAATCTTGCAACGAGATTTGTGTTCCATCTTAGAACTTAGGAAACCTTTAACTGTTTGCATTATTATTTACCGTAATTGAGCATTCAGTCCATTGTGAAGTGAGGGTAAAAATATTTTTATAGTATGGTTTCAATGAACATTTTAAAACTTACCACGGCACAGATCTCCTTCAAAACCTTCTATGCAACCATTAAGGCATACACCCGTGTACCTGTCGCAGCTCCTGTTGCCACCACAGTTTGTGCAGTCTGTTGGAGTTTGGCAAAAAAGCGAGTTATTCTAAAAGGGGGGAAACAAATGTTATGGGTTGATTTTCAAGAGACACATTTATTATTCGATCACTATAATTATTAGGTAATGTAAATGGGAAAAAAAACACTACTGCCGATTAAGGTATTGTGAGTGCATAGAAGATTCGGTGTGACCGCAGACTTGATGAAGTTGTTTCAATTTAATTGCATTTTTACTATTTCGGGCCGATAAAAAAAAAGTGCTGTACTAATTGTTCTATCACAAACTGTTAACACAAGCTCATTGCCAAAGATTAGCTAGTCTGAACATTTTAATCCCCATCGAAGCCATAAAGTCATATAAACAAACTAATAGCTAAAAGTTATTATCAATTTCGAAAAATAAACTAATTTTTAACAAAAAATTGATTTATCTTATCTTATCTGTTTACAGACGCTCCTTCTATACAGAAGATTATTGCGTCCTACGCTTATCTATGGTTTGTGTTTAGTCCTGCATTTTTATTAGAGATTTAAATGCTGATAAAGTGTTGGTTTTCCTGGATTCTTCAGGCAACCCATTCCACGCCCGAATTCCGGACGGGAAGAAGGAAAACTTGTATGTCTTTGTTCTTGCATACGGAATAAGAAAGGTGTTTTTATCCTTATGTCTATCTGAGGGTTGTATTAAGTTATCTTTGTGTTGTATTTCTAAATTAGAATTAATTGCTTTATGTATGATAACTACTTTGCTTTTGGTTCTTCTATCCTCTAGTGTTTCAAGGTTTAATGATTTAACTAATGGTGTTATTCTTGTCAGTTTCGAATATTCTCCAGTAATGAATCTGGCAGCTCTTTTTTGAATTTGTTCTAGTTTATCAATGTTTTCTTTGGTGGATGGGTCCCATACAGAAGATGCATATTCTAGTACAGGTCTCACCAAAGTGAGGTAGCATTTTAGTTTTATATCTCTATTACATTTGTTAAAGTTTCTTTTTATAAAGCCTAAGGTTTCACTTGCCATCCATTAGTTCATCTTAATTAGCTAAACTAATAACCCACCGCCTGCTCATAAAAAAATAATTTAATAACGGTATATTTTATCGATCTGAAATTTTGATACAATGCATTGTCATCCAAGATCTCTCTGTGGTAAAATTTTGAGATCTCTAGGACCATCAGAAGTGGTTTAATTTTACGTTGGTAGATTTGAAAAATTGTGGACAGACAAACAGGAACGAAAGTGAGTTAATAAAAACGTGGTAATAGCTTGTATCGAAAAGTTCATCGTAAACTGAGAATCCCAATGTCTGCTATTATTCAACCCCCCATTCAGATTCATTGTTTCCGTTGTGCCCTCAGTCACTGACCTCCCTTGCATTCGATTCCTTTATGTCCAGTGACACACCCGTGCTCACAGGCGCCGTTTCTCTGCTGACATGCTCCATCACCAATACAATTCGTACAGGCTGTGAATCAAAAAATTTTTTAAAATGACATGTTGAAGCAAATGGTTCTTATAGGCATTTACATTAAAAACACACAAAAATAAAAAAGTAAATAATTCATCTATACAGTTATTAGAATTAATATGGGGTATTTAAGACAAAAAACTGATAATGGTTGAGGTAGACTCAAAGACGTTTTATTGACGAGGACAGTTAAACATAGACAGATAACAGTAGCAGTGTAAAACTTTATAGATGTGCTGAGGCACTTTTCTTTATAGCTTTCAACACATTTAATCGACACTAAAATGACATAAAAATATTTCATTTTCAACTAAATTAACATTTGCTACCATACGACAACCCTGTACCATTTTATTACTAATAAAACTAATACATGTGTTTTTCATTACGCTTTTCACAGTCGTGTCCAGTGAAGCCCAGCTTACAGCCAGAGAGGCACGCGCCTGTAAATGATACACACTGACCCAAGCAGTTGGAGCAATCTGAAGGAGTTAAGAAACTGAATCAGAAGCGGCATAAATTCCCTTACGAAGCCGCTGCCGAATTCCCAACCTCCGTCTCCTTCACTCACAAATTTTAAAAAAAATAATTTATAGGGCTGTTATCGATTAATTTAAATTTAATCGTTAACTTTAAAAAAATTAACGATTAATTAATCGTTAATTTCGATTAAAGCCAAAAATAGAAATTTATGACATCATTAAACTGAACATTTCAAGGGAAGTATTAAAAACAGGTAATTGACTTCAGCGATGTATTTGATCCTTTAAAAGAGAATTGTTTATGGCAGCGACCGTAGATATTTTCACCATCTTCGACTTTGCCATCCGCAGTTAGCTTAAAAATAAAATTACTGCTCAACTTTCCAGTTATATGTTTAAATTTAACTGCGCTGATGCTGTCAGCCATTTTTTAGTTGACGTCTGCCGGTCCACATAGATTAATAAAATAAATTATAATATTACGCGGGAGAAGTTTGTATGTAAAAAAATATATAAATTATTATTAATTATTAATAATTAATTGTTTATTAATAAAAAATTTTAAAAAATATTATAAATATTTTCTTTAATTTTAATCGAATTTTTATCGATTAAAATAATTTTAATCGATAAAAAAATTTAACGATTAATCGAGAAATTAATCGTTAATATCCGCAGCCCTACTTTTTTACATTGGTGATAAGTAAATTAACCCCAGACATTCAAGCCTTAAGGGCAATGCATCTGTCTTAAAGCACAAGGCAGGGCTCTGCTAAGTGGCGTAGCTAGGGTTGACGTCACCAGCCTCGCCATTTGACATGACATTTTTACATCTGTCAACTGGTGCAAATGTCCTTGTTATTTCGTCGCTTGGCTTTTAACTTCACTAAAGGCCCGTCCTAATTCTGAAACGAATGACTCGTTATATTGCCGATCTCAAACAATAATTGTCTGGAACTGATACTTTCCATGAAAGTAGGAACAGAAACAAATATTATTAAAAAATTCTCCATGAGTCATAATTACCAGTTTTAGAGTATCTTTGTTGAAAACCCTGTTATTAGCACGTATATCTGCAGCAAATCATACACATCTTTGATTGTCTTCGCGTGAAATCAAGCCAATAACATAAGTCAATTATGATCTGATGTTATATGGCAGCAATGGTGATAAATCGGCGATTTTAAAAAAAAATTCTCTGGCGGCTATTTCAAAAACCCTTTAAACAAAATGTACAATAACAAATAAAATTTAAGAAAACGATTCAAATTATTGTAATATGTATTAAAATGTGCTTGGTCGTGTGTTTAAAGATTCAATTTGTTGTCATCTTATAAAGTTACGCAATGACCTAGACCTAGCAATATGTAACTGCAATGATGAACATTTGCCATTTTGTGTCATCCACCAGCAATGGTGTCTCCTGATGCGGTTCGCAGCCCACAGCTAAGACACTGAATCAACTAGAAATTTTAAATATATATATATATATATATATATATATATATATATATATATATATATATATATATATATATATATATATATATATATTAAAAATTGAAAACGTTCTATTAATAAATTGTATTACTTATGTAGAATTTTAAAACGGTTTTTAAATAGCAATTTTAAAAAAAATATTTATAAAGATACGATAATTAACAACAAAATCGTTTAAAAAAATTCGCTTCCCCAAAATTTACTAATGCAGTGTTTCTCAACCTTTTTGAGCCATGCTCCACCAGAGCCTTTAAACTTAAATGATAGGTTTTAGGAAGATATCCCTAGGAAGTAGTTGAGGATACATAGTACGTAGATTGCCAAAACAGTTAATGGAAAAGTGAATATCAAATGCGAAACAATTTAAACGAAAGGTTTTTCAAAATTAATTTTAAATAGTAGTCAATATATTTATTATTTGAGGTTTGTGCGTGATGTTTGTCTTAGAGAGTTTTCATGTTAGGTATTCATTTAGTTAGCTTCAGGCTCAAGTCTCCACGCAGTGTAACATCCACAATTATCTAATATAAAGATGAAAACGGTTTTCATGAGTTTTCTGCCACTAATTTGTTGAATTTGAATAGGTGATTTATTTTTTCTCACAAAGCCATACCATCAATGCTGCTATACTAAATAAAAATTTTAACTGACTCATCACTCATTCACTTTCTGCTCGTGGATACTAACATTTGAAATATCACACAAATTTAAAAAAAAGCAATTGCCTCAATAAACTTTTCAAAAATTTTGATGTAAATTTATTTATTTCTCATATAATTAAAGGTCAAACAAATATAATCGCTGTTACCGAAACAAACATTGTATTTGTTCCTTGGATTTGATTATTTAACATTTTTTAGTTTTTCAAATATTTAGTTTTTATTCTTTATCTTCGACCGTTGACAAATATTATTAAATAGTTCCATAAACCTTTTAAGAGAGGCCCTTTCGAAAACCATCTTACTTCAGTGACAAGTACAAGTCTGAATTTGGCTTTAGCGTCAATAGTATGATACACTTTATAAATGAGTTTAGTACTTCATTTAGAACATGCGAAAAGTTTTTCGCAAATAAAAAAATACACATCTTGCATTTCTAGCATTCTCACCTATCATTAGTTATAGGCAGCCATTTTTCTAGCCTATCAAACCAAGAACACCTGCAGCACACGATTCTCTTCATTGATATATTATTGAATTCAAAAAAAAATTTGTAGCTTATTATATACATCTTTGGCGGTAGTTGTACTTTCAAATGATGTAGCGAATACCATTTCGAAACATCGTATGATTTTTCCAAGATTTAGTGATGAGTGAGGAAATTTAGTAACTAGTCACTTTAGTGAGATTGGCGATTGCAGATTAAGAAGTAAGTAAAGACCTTAATCAGCGGTCAATCTCCAACAAAATGTCTTAGGAAAATTTAACACAAACTGCCCAGTAGAAGAAATTTGAAATATATAAAAACAAATCTAAAAACTATAATGGGTGAGAATGTTCCAGCAAAACTAACATCATATACAAATTAACAAATGCTGGTTTCAATCTAAATTTAAAAAAAAACTATGCAAACAAAAGAGAACTTATTTACAAAATTTAAGGCTACCAATTAAAAAGGATACACAAAAATATTTAAAGATTAAACACTTGACACAAAAACTTAGTCGAAGCCTCAAAATTGAATATATAAACTATGCCATTTCGAAAGATAACAATAAAAACGTATGGTCCTTTATTAAATCTAAAAAATGGAACCTACAGGAATAACCACACTAAAAAGCCCAAATAATAAAACATATAATGATAATGAGACTGAATATTATTAACACATATTTTGCATAATAATTTTCGGCCTGAGGCAACAAGGAAGTTTTAATAAATTTAAATAAAATGGAAGAAATAGGTACCATAACTGTAGACGAGATAGGTATACATACACTCCTAAAAAACTTAAAAATAAACAAAGCCACTGGTCCAGATGAATTGCCTGCAAGGTTATTAGAAGAACTAAGCAATGAACTGTCCTTAATCCTTGTAGTTCTTTTTCAAGCCTCTCCAAACCTGGGCTAAGTGCCCAAGGATTGGA
This sequence comes from Ampullaceana balthica, assembly GCA_944989445.1. Taxonomy (NCBI): domain Eukaryota; kingdom Metazoa; phylum Mollusca; class Gastropoda; family Lymnaeidae; genus Ampullaceana; species Ampullaceana balthica. The sequence goes on along the minus strand of CALYLW010001210.1, from coordinate 4,226 downwards.
AATTAGGTAACGTAACTCCCCTCTTTAAGAAAGGTGATAAATAAGACCCTGGTAATTACAGACCAGTAAACTTACCAGTATCACCTGTAAATTACTAGAGCACATAATATATGGCAGAATAGTTAACCACCTAGACAAATATAATGTCCTATGCCCACATCAAAACGGCTTTAGAAAAAACAGAAAATGTGAAACACAACTAATATGCTTAATAGATGATGTGTCAAAAGGCTTAGCCAAGAATGACCAAATAGATACAGTTATACTAGTCTTCTCACAAGCATTTGACAAAGTTCACCATTTTAGTTTACTCAGAAAACTTATTTACTTTGGAATGTAAGGTCCCTTACATCACTAGATCCATGACTTCCTTTTGGGCAGAGAGCAAACTGTAATAATTTATGGAATTAAATTTGCACCAATAACATTTAAACTCAGGAGTTCCACAAGAAACTGTGCTAAGTTCCTTAATCATTTTAATTTATATAAATGATTTACCCAAAAACATCTAAACAGGAACAAAAGTTAGGTTATTAGCTGATGATTGTATAATCTATAGAACAATTAAATCAGAACAAGATAGCAAAATTTTACAAAAAGACTTAGATGTATTGATATAATGGGAGAATAACTGGACTATGTCTTTCCACCCAGAAAAGTGTCAACTGTTAATAGGAACAAAGAATAAAAAAAACCCAGTAAAAACAAAGATTATGACTATAAATACCTTTTATATGAGACATAACTAAAAGTATTTATTATGTTCAATATAATACGCACCACGCGACAGACCCCTGTGACATCGAGGGCAGGAGTGAATCTCCAGTGACCCGTTGAGGTCAACTATAGCAGACGGCTACACATGCTACATAGAGATGCATAGAGGTAAACTAACAATTCACTAGTTTAAATACGGTACATTCGATCGATCTGAATTTTTGAAAAAATGTATTATTAGGTGACACAAGTCTATGTGCACAATTTCAGCTCGATAGAATCATGGGAAGTGGATCATGTTTTACTTTTGTTTTTCCGCGGGCGGGACCAAGAAATGACGACAAGACGGTGAAGTTAATCGGAGGGATTTTAAAAAGAAACAAATAAACTCAAGATATTTCATTCATGGAAAAGAACTAATCCGAACTAATGATGCAAAATACTTAAGAGTAATTATAAATGAGAAACCTATCAAGGAATCCCCATGTCACTGAAGTAATAAAAAATCAAACATAAAATTTCACAGATGTAATAAGAATATAAAAATAAAATGCTACCTCACTTGTAATAGAATATGAATCTTCTGTATGGGACCCATGCACCAAAGAAAACATTGAAAAACTAGAACAAATTCAGAAAGAGGTGCCAGATTCATTCCTGGAGAATATTCAAAACTTACAAGAATAACACCCACTAGTTAAATCTAGGGATGGTAACGATTAATTTAAATTTAATCGCTAACTTTTGAAAAATTAACGATTAATTTCATGAATTTATAGTTAATTTCGATTAAAGCCAAAATTTTAAAATTTTTGACGTCATTAAACTGAACATCTCAAAGGGAAGTAACAAAAAAAGGTAATTTAAATTTGAAAATAAATATTTTGAACAAAATTTTATTTTATTAAGTCCTGGTCTACATAAATTAATAAATTATTATAATAAGCGGGAGAAATTTGTACATTAAAAATATATAAATTATTATTAATAATTAATTATTTTTTTAATAAATTGCAAAAACAATATTATAAATTTTTATAATATTTTTTTATCGAATTTTATAATAATAATATAATAATAGTAATAATAATAATACCATTTTTAATCGAATTTTTTCGATTAAAATTAATTTAATCGATATTTAATCGATACAATTTTTAACGATTTATCGATAAATTATTCGTTAATTTCCGCGGCCCTAGTTAAATCATTAAACCTTGAAGCACTAGAGGATAGAAGAACCAAGACTAAAGTAGTAACTATACATAAAACAATTAACTCTAATTTAAAAATACAACACAAAGATAACTTTAATATTAATGCAACCCTCAGATAGACATAAGGATAAAAACACCTTCGTTATTCCGTATGCAAGAACAAACACATACAAATTCTCGTTTTTCCCGTCAGGAATTCGGGCATGGAATGAGTTGCTTCAAGAAACCAGTAAAACCAAAAACTATATCCACATTTATAACTCGAATAAGAATGCAGGACTAAACACTAAACACAGATAAGCGTATGACGCAATAATCTTCCGTATAGAAGGAGCGTCTGTAACAGGTAAGATAACGTTACTCTTTTTTTGCGAATTTGTATTTGAAAATAATATTTTTTAAACACATTCAAATCCGAAAAAAAATGAGAACTTTGTTTGGCTTTCTTATGAACTTTGTTTGGCTTTCTTATGAACTTTGTTTGGCTTTCTTATGAACTTTGTTTGGCTTTCTTATGAGATTTGTTTGGCTTTCTTATGAACTTTGTTTGGCTTTCTTATGAGCTTTGTTTGGCTTTCTTATGAACTTTGTTTGGCTTTCTTATGAGCTTTGTTTGGCTTTCTTATGAACATTGTTTGGCTTTCTTATGAGCTTTGTTTGGCTTTCTTATGAGCTTTGTTTGGCTTTCTTATGAACTTGGTTTGGCTTTCTTATGAACTTGGTTTGGCTTTCTTATGAACTTTGTTTGGCTTTTCTTATGAGCTTTGTTTGGCTTTCTTATGAACATTGTTTGGCTTTCTTATGAGCTTTGTTTGGCTTTCTTATGAGCTTTGTTTGGCTTTCTTATGAACTTGGTTTGGCTTTCTTATGAACTTGGTTTGGCTTTCTCATAAACTTTGTTTGGCTTTCTTATGCGCCTCAAGTTTAACTGGTTCTATTGATTCGTTAGTCAAGCATTGATGGCGTAAAATGCAAAACTATGACCCTTCATCGTGTACTCATTTTACTTTGGAATTATACATTCAATACAGAATCACATAGCATCTAAAAAATAAATTATGAGTTTAATAATAATTTAATGTCAATTGGAGTAGAGGTAGACGAGACATTGAATATCTAAATGTAAATATAAGGCATATTTACCCACCCCCCTAAAATACTTTGAGTTTTGTACGTCACAATTTGTAATATTACATTATACATCAACCAATCACCTATTTTTCTCATAAGTGAAGGGATTTATTTCATAATTGGTTAGAGTTGCGAATAATAAAAAAAAACTCACTGCAACATGTGGTATGTCAAGTTATTTTTGCACATATTCCTGAAAAATCATCGTTGTCCCCGTTTAAAACCCATATGCTACTCTGTGGGGCGTGGGACCCAGGCCTGGAAACACTGCTCTAATGGATTATACAAAGAAGAAAGCTTCTTACTTCGATCACACAGTTTTCCTTTGTGTCCGGGCAAACAGCCATATTTACATTCTTTGTTCGCTTGATCGCAAGAGCCGTCGCTGGCACACTGGCCACACACTGAAACCCAAGAAAGTGAATTTGAATGAGGTAAGGTACCGCATGGAGTCAGTTCAATTTACAATAGTGTAAAATCTCCACATAAAATTCGCAACATTGCACGTCAATGGAGATTAAGATGCAATTTAGATGTTCACAATGTGGAGATACATCTGCCTGCCAACCTGTTAACTCCGTTAGGAGAAGGACTGCAATGATAGTTTTTCTCGATATTCATTCATCTCCAAGCGTTCATAGGTAGAACTTATGATAAGTTGGAAAGTAAAATTTCAAGGGTATAAAGCCAGTTGAGAACATATTGGTTTAAGCATACAATTCTGATTTCCCAGGGTCTCACCAATGTCTGTCATCCATTTCAAAATACACCTTGTGGAATAGATTAGCGAAAATATTTATAACTAAAGAAACAAGTTTATTCGATTTGCAGAAGTCATTTAAATACCCTTGAATTTTAACAATGGGATCGAACAAATACAACCGACTTTTTCAATAGATGTGCACAGCACACCCTCCTACCCCTTACTCAATTAGTTTGCACCCTCTGTACTCAAAGTTAGTGCAATACATGTGCACCACCCATTCAACGAACTGTGTAATTTGTACTTTTAGCATCTTCTCTACTTACTGGCGGAACAGTCGGTGCCCGTGAAACGAGGGAGGCAGCCTTTCGTACAAGTTCCAGTAGTTGTATCACAATTTCCGTCCCCTGCGCAATTGGAGCAATCTGTACGGACATGTAGACATATTCCATGCTGGT